>JAQGAK010003872.1:0-13717 GCA_034696945.1 Lipothrix lubbocki
AAAATCGTTTTTGTTTTAGTCTTCTGACAATTTTGAGGCCCAGAGAAAGAATGGTGTGGTTTTTCTATCAATTTTGCTCTATTAACAGTATTATCTTCCGAAATCTAGAAAGATATAAAAAATTAGACCAAATCATTATTTCGGTTTTAATTTTGCACAGAATTTGAAGAGAAGTACTATTTGCTGCCCTTTTACATTTTAGTTTTGGATCTGCCGCTCTTATGCCAGAGTCATCTTCTCTTTGAGACTAGAAACTGATGCAACATGGTCAGTGAGAAATTTTTTTCAAAAAAAAAGAAACAACTTTGGGGAATGACAGCTTTCACAATTCTGTCCATCAAATTTTAATTACTATTCCATAAACTCTTCGAAATACATAATTCAAATTTGAAATACATAATTCAAATTTGAAATACATAATTCAAATTTAAAATACATAATTCAAATTTAAAATACATGGTTCAAGTATTTTAATTTTAGAAAAATATTGCAGTGATCAAATAATAATAAATTGTATTTACCAAGCAAGAAAAGTATCCTGAAGGTCAACCTTATAGTCCCAGTTTTTGTGAATTTCGTAGCCAGTTTCAGCAACTAAGTTTTAGGTCTTTTTTCAAAAATGCTAGCATACAGGTTTCACTTTGAGTCTGCAACACCCTGACATTAATTTTAGACTGGAATGGGTACAAGAATTTGGATGTCGTGTGAGGAATTAAGCAGGAAAACTTTCCAAAACCCTTCATTTTTGCCGCCGGGCAGAATTCAGGCCTTTCCAGGTTTTCTACAATGCGACATCCTTATATCTCGTCCCAAGTCCGTTGCACAGACAAAAAATAGATTTTAACAAATGACATTTCAATGTGACTTTGAAAAGATGTTATGATAGCACGCCTCAACAAATTTTAAACAATTAAATACTTATATAATTTTTAGCACTTCACACCTTTAATTTACATTTTATTTTTTTTAATTAATTGCAGCTTCTTCAGCCATAAAATGAAAACGTTACGCTTGTTCACTACAAAGATTGTGTAACTTTGTGAAATTATTCGCATACTCCATGTCATTTCATTATTGTAGAAATTGCCAAGAATAAATTGGTTTTTTGAGAGTAGCGCATTGTCATTTCTACCTTTTCTGAGATATAAAGAAACATACGGCTGTAATGCAAACCAGGTTGAAAGGAACATGTGTTTTGTAGAAGTTTGAGATAAAGAAAATTTATGAATTAATGTCAAAAGTTATTATTCAGTTCAAATTAAATACAAATCAATTACTCTGATCAAAATATGTGAACGTCAGAACGTCACTCTCGAAAATTGTAACTAAACGAGTCCAACCTTTTAAAATTTTCAGGACGATAATAACAATAAATCAAAAATTGCATATGTACACAATAACTTCTAACAATCTGTCATTGTTTGTTGGTGACAAGGGACTAGGCAACCATTCCTGCCTGCATGAACAAGCTTGGCATAACAACTTTCGGTAAATTATGCTGTTGGGAATAATGTCGGCACAGAGATTCTAGCGATGGAATAACTTCGTGGCAAACTTGGCATGTCAAGGAAGAAAGCTGTTTATCGTTTTCTTCATATTCAGTCTGCAGTTCTGCTTGTGTTAATTTTGCTGTTGTGGCTCCCCCTCTTGAAACTCTTCGGTTGTGACGTCCCACATCTTCGTTCTGATGACGTTTTGCTGGTTCTTTTCTATTGATGGGCTTGCTTTGCCCAAAATCTTTATCTGTTTTTCTTACTTGCTGGTTTCTTTTGCTAATATTGCACTTACGAGCCCTTGAGCGGTCAGAAGGCAACTTGTTTGTATGTGTTCTCATGTGAATCTGCAAGGTGCCCTGTCGAGCGAAGGATTTTGAGCAAATTTTACAGTTGAAAGGCCGTTCTCTGGTATGAATTCTCATGTGGTTTTGTAAGTTGCCAAGTTTGGAAAATGATTTCAAACAAAATGTACACTTGTAAGGCTTGTCTTCACCGTGAATTCTCTGGTGCGCTACTAAGTAACGTGAATGAGCAAATGATTTTCTACAAATTTCGCAATGGTAAAGCTTCTCTCTATTATGATTTTTCTGGTGCGCAACTAAATACTCTAAAGTAGCAAATGATTTTGTACAGACGTTGCAATTGTAAGGCTTTTCCCCAGTGTGAGTTCTCTGATGATTTTGTAAATGGTCAGGTCTTGAAAAGGATTTCTGACAAAAGCTGCATGTGAAGGGTTTTTCTCCTGTGTGAATTCGAATGTGGCGATTTAATCCAGCTTTATAATTAAACCGTCTGTTGCACAAAATACATTCGTGTAAATCTTCGGTGTGTACTTTCAAGTGTTGCTTCTGAGTTTTCAAACTGGGAAATATTCTTTGGCCCTCTGGCCATGAGCAAGATATTTCTTCATTGGGTGGCGTGGTTTTCCTTGATTCAAAATTATTAGATGTGTTGGAAATTATTTCCTTAGACATTTTCTTCGTCTTTCTTGTGATATTGTTGAAATCCCTTTTGTTCCGTCGTCCCACAATATTAGGTTCAAGCATCTGGAATGGTGTGATTTTCTGTCAATTCTGGTACGATGGCAGTATTTTCCCGAGATCCAGAGAAATAGAAGTAATTTGTTCTAATGTTCTTTGCATTGCTGATCCAGAATTACAAATAAGGAAAAGTGTATTTTATTTTGTCTTTACTTTTTCAATTAGTGTGCACAGAACTACTAAATTAAAATGCAGGTGCATATGTAGAAATTGAAATTACATAAACAGAAAAAAATTGCTTAGGAGGTTTGATAAATTTTAATTTGAAAAAACAATTGTAAATATTAAATTAAAATATATTGCTAAAATATTCAAATTACCAATCAAAGAGTCCTGATCAACATTTCAGTTGTGACTGAAATTCGTAAAAGCATTCAGGAAATATGTAATTTAATGCTTTTCCTTTTATAAAAGCGAACAAACGAGTTTCACTTCAGAACAGAAAGGCACTGACATTATTTTTAGACTAATATCAGTATGTACCTGAATTTAAATGTTGAGAGAGAAATTGCTCAGGACAACTTTCTAAAAACGTAAAACTTTTCGCCTCCGGGCAGGAATGTACAGGGTCAAGAAGGATATTTATTTTCATTTCCCTGACTTTTTGGCCTCATTCCGACTAAAGTCAACAAGGGTTTGTAGAGAATTTTGTACTGAATCTAGCGTAATTTCTAAGTTGCCAATCTGACGAGGGGTAAATACGTTAGCAATGATCTGTGAATTTATAATGACTTGCGAAATTTTTTTCAAGTTGTTACGATTACAAAAATGCATATGTAATTGCGTAGCCCTGGTTTAAATAATTTTCTTCAAGAAAAGTCACGCAAGAAAAACGGAGTTGGTGTACAAAATATTTTAATTGCACGTATTGCAAACAAATTTAGAGAGAACAGGTGATTTTGTAGAAGTTTGCGGATAAACAAATTGCAAGAATTAAAATGAACTCTCGCTATAAGAGGAAAGCTATAAATCACCAAAATCAGTCTCTTATACAGGAATTCTATTATAGAGAGAGCTAGTATGCTTATAACTATGGATGATATGTGAGACCAAAGGATTTCTTACAAAAAAAGAGTTCTTTTATATGGAGATCTCTTGTAGCGAGAGTCCGGTGTACCTTCATATATTTTTATTCACTACACATAGAATACAAATGAGTGACTCTGATAAAAATATTGCAAAAGTCAAGACTTCCTTTAACACTATCTAAAGTTTTAATTTAAGCCATTTTTACATTTTAAAAGTTCTATCCCAATAAAGTCATAAACTGAAAATTTCATATATCACCATTACTTCTAACAATATGTCATTGTTTAGTTATGACAAAGAAACCTTTCCTGCCTGCACATTCAAGCTTTGCAAAACAACTTTTGGTAAATTATGTTGCATGAAATAATGTCGGCACAAACTTTCCAACGTTGGGAACACTAGATGGCACACTTGACATGTCGAAGAAGAAAGTTGTTTATTATTTTCTTCATATTGAGTCTGCATTCTTGTAGTTCTGGCACCCATTTAAAATCCTTTGTTGTGATGCCCCACAACTTCTTTGTGCATCCGTTTTGCACGTTGTTTGCAATTGTCCGGTTTGTTTTCCTCTTCACGTTTGTCAACTTTCATTTTGTGTTGGTTTGTGTTACTGATATTGCCTTTACCGCCAATTGAGTGGGCACGAGGGAGCTTGTCTGTATGTTTTTTCATGTGGTACTGCAAGGCACTCTGCTGAGCAAAGGATTTGGGGCAAATTTCACAGTTGAAAGGACGTTCTCCGGTATGAATTCTCATGTGGGCTGTCAAGTTGAAATTGTGTGAAAATGATTCCAAACAAAATGTGCACTTGAAAGGCTTGTCGCCATTATGGATTCTCTGGTGCATAACTGATTGAGCTAATTGAGTAAATGATTTTCCACAAATTTCGCAATTGTAAGGCTTGTCTCCATTGTGAATTCTCTGGTGCACAAATAGATTCCTTGAAAAAGCAAATGATTTTTCACATATTTGGCAATTGTAAGGCTTTTCCATAGTGTGAATTCTTGTATGAATTTGTTGGTAGCCAAGTGTTGAAAACGACTTCGGACAGACGTTGCATGCGAAGGGTTTTTCCCCGGTATGAATTCGGACGTGACATTTTAATTGACTTTGGAACTGAAACTGTCTGCTGCAATAATTACAGTCATGCAAGCCTTCGGTGTGAACTTTTAAGTGTTCCTTCAGATTTTCCAAACTGAAAAATATTCTTTGGCACTCTGGCCATGAGCAAGGTATTTTTTTATTGGGTGGAGTCATCTTCCGTTGTTCGGAAATATTAGTTTTGTTAGGAATTAGTTTCTTAGGCATTTTCTTTCTCTTTCTTTTGATTTTTGATCAAATCCTTCTTGCTTCGTTGCCCCACAATATTAAGGTCTTGAATCTGGAATAGTGCAGTTTTCCTATTAATTCCGGTCCGATGGCAGTATTTTTATGGCAAATCTAGAAGGACACAAAAAATTTGTTTATATTGTTTTTATCAATGCTGACCAAGAAATACTTAAAAATATGCTGTTTTTATTTTTTACATTAATTTGCACACAAATACTATTGGATTCCATTTCAAATTCAAATTTTGGACCTGCCGCTCTTTTTCAAGAACCATCTTATTTTTTAGCGAAGAAGCTTATACTGGCATGGTCAATAGGAAATTAGATTGAGAAGAAAATGGACGAACTATCAGGACTTACGGTTTCCATATGTCTGTCTATTAAAATTATTTTACTGGAAAAACTTGGCTGTAGTATAGAATAAACATAGTTGTGAAGCTACCAGATTGTCACCATGACATTAGTAGAATTAAAATTCGATTAACATTTTCTTGCAAAAAGCATAAAAGTGGTGGGTGGTGTTTAGTTAAATATTTAAAACAAAATGTCGCCACAATAAAACCCTTACACAGAAAAAAATAGCAAAATTTTAAAAAAATTAAAAAAAGAATTATATTCTGCATTGAAAATAGTAGAATTAGTGGATTCGTAAAGTCAAAGAGTAGACTAATATATTTTTTGGAGAAATTTGGGCCAATTGTCCACTAGATTTAGAGCTTGAAAAGTAGTTAGTTTACTAAAAAAAGTAGGTTAGAAGTAGAGAAGTTTATTGATTGCTACTATATTTGACTTCGAAAAATTGCTGTAGTGATAAAATACTAGTTATATTTACCAAAAAAAGGAATCCGGATATTC
Organism: Lipothrix lubbocki; assembly: GCA_034696945.1. Classification (NCBI taxonomy): domain Eukaryota; kingdom Metazoa; phylum Arthropoda; class Collembola; order Symphypleona; family Sminthuridae; genus Lipothrix; species Lipothrix lubbocki. Next base: position 5,749 of record JAQGAK010003872.1, read on the forward strand.
AACTAAGCAGTGGTTTTCTTTTAATTTCAAAAACAATTCCAGCCTATTATAGGGTTTTACTTTTCTGTTCAGAAAAGCTGACAGACAAGTTTCCCTTCAGGTCCGAAACGCTCTGACGTTATTTTTAGACTGAAATCAGTACACCTGAATTTAAATGTTGAGTGAGGAATTGAGCAGCTCAACTTTCACAAACGTCAACCTATTCGCCTCCGGGCAGAAATGTACAGGTCAATATAAGGATAGCTATTTTCGTGTCTTATGTTTTTAGGCCTCATTCGGACTAAAATAAGATATGGTTTGTACAGAATTATATTCTGAATCTAGTATTAATTTAATCTGAATAATTAATATTTAATTTAATCTGACGATGGAATCAATGGAATGAAATCTAGTATTCTTTTTAAATTATATTAATCTGACGAGAGTTAAATACGTTATCATTAATTTTTAATTTAATTATATCTTGAGCTCATTCTTGTGAATAACTTTTGCACACAATAGTGGCGAATCGTCCCTCTCGCGGCTTTTATTATTATAATGATGCTCCTACAATGCTCAAAATTTGGGGTCACAGGAACTGCGTCTATTATCGAAGGGTCTGCCCTTATTCAGTCGACCGTTGTATCAAGTCTTTGCTGTACTTCGAAATATAAGCTGTTACAACCTTCATTTAATTAACGGACGATTATAGGTATATGTATTTCAGTATCAGTAATTTCAGACTTGACCTGAAAGCAGAGAACCTAATGTGTATAGCCGCAGATGTAACAGCGGACTGTAATTTCTCAGGATGTGATTCTTTTATGTAATAAATAAATTGTGGAAGTGTGGTAGGCCAAAACATACTCCAAAAATTAATAATTATTTAATTGAACTTAAGTCGGTAAAATATATATACATAAATACATAGAGAAGAAAGTGTTCGTGGGTTGGAGTCTGTCAAGGCACTAAAATTTAGAGAGTAGCGTTCCTTATCTGGGAACGCAAACAAGATAACGGGCGGGCACTGTCCTTTGTGAAAGGCAGTGCAATTCTTATACATAAAGTACACTCTGGGATTAACGATAAGCTTAGAATAGGTAAATTATCAATAAGTCACAAGTCAAGGTCCAATATTAAATGGGAATTCTTTTCCTTTACATTAAATCTATTTTAGGCCTGCTAAAATAGATAAATTAAATAAAATAGAAATAAATACTGTTTATCACTATTGGGAATAAACACAATGTTTTCTGGTAACCTCGAAAATATCAAAAACTCATAGCTTGCAGTCAATTAGCCACAAAAGTACACTGAACTTTCGCTTTAAGAGAACGATCTAAATCAGCAAAATCAGTCTTTTATATAGGAATTCTCTTATATAGAGAGAGATGTATGCATATAATTATGTATCATATGTGGGTCAAAAGGATTTCTTATAGAGAGAATTCCCGTATATGGAGATCTATTATAGAGAGTTCCGTATGTTTGTTTTTCACTCTCCATGTATGTAAATGACAATGACAGTATGTACCACATGCTTGGAAGAGGTTTCCGGGGATTTGCTGATAGGGACTATGTACACGACTCTGCCAATTTACATGACCATGGACTCAAATGAAAGAATATTAAGTTCTCTAGGTCTAAATTTCCTGTTTTTTTTTTAAATTTTCATTCCTCCCCATTGAAATGTGTCATTTAGTGCTAAAAACCTAGGTTTTTCAACTCTGCAAACTAAATTAGCGACAAAACACAGGTGAGACATTTTATTCGAATTCAGCACACAATGTAACCCTAGAACCTTTGCGGTTCAAAATTTTATTTCTCATAACCTTTGTCTGGCGAAATTAAAAATTTTAAAATGAGGTTAAGAGTTAAATAATATAATTCACAATAACTCTTTATGCAATTATTGTTCCCAAACAACGTATATACCCTGAATGCAACCATACCGTGTTATGTACTTAAAATAATTAATATTTAATTTGTGCATTTTATTACACATAGTAATTATAAAAGCAGTAAGTATTTCAAAACCTATTGCAGTGTTATGAATACATTTAATCCTACTACATTGAATTTCAACACCTTATTCTGTCTAATCGTTTTGGTTTCCCGTTTTCCAAATGAATAAGAGTTCAATTGGTGTAACAAATCAGACCTGAATCCTGTTCAGGAAATTCTGAAGTTAATCCAAATAATAGATACGACGAGATGGTTCATCTTCAGACGCGGCCCTCAAAAAATTTAGTTTAGAGTTATGAAATAACTCCTAACTAATAAATGTCCGTTTCTGGAAATTTTGTTATCACAATAACTGAAACTATAGCAATTTGACATTGTTCAAGGGTTAAAAAGTAAAAAAAAATACCGTTTATGCATGAATAAATACTTTTTGCATAACAACTTTTGGTAACTTATGCTGCAGAGAATAATCTGGCACAGATCTTGCGTTTTGCGCGTTGGCTGCAAGCATTGGACGTGTTTGGCCCGACCATCTTCTCTCCCAGTCCGCAAGCACCGTTGGGCCAACGTTGCGCCAACTTTGAGAAATGATCCTTGTCTCATGAAATGAATTTTAAACCTAGTTGGCGAATGGGTGAATTTGAACGTTGGGGCAACGTCGGCCCAACGTTGGCCCAACTTTGCCACCGTTGGATCCGTCGTTGACCCAACGTTTAAGCCCAACCGTATTCCGCTTGCGGATTGGGCTACTTCTGATATGTGTTGACTCATACTACTAACATTGGATTTCCGACCAATTAAATGTGGGCACGAGGCATCCTGTTTGAATGTGTTCTCATATGAGTTTGCAAGCTATAGTTCCGAGAAAAAGATTTTAAGCAAATTGTACAGTTATAAGGCCGTTCTCCGGTATGAATTCTCATGTGGACTTGTAAGTGGCCAAATTGAGAGAATGATTTTGAACAAAGTGTACACTTGTAAGGCTTGTCTCCATCAGGAATTCTCTGGTGCACAAGTAAGTTAGTTGAATCTGAAAAGGTTTTTGCACAAATTGTGCAATTGTAGGGCTTTTCCCCAGTGTGAATTCTGTAATGGGTCCGTAGTTTTGTATGTTGAGAAAAAGATTTGTGGCAAAATCTACAATCGAAAGGCTTTTCCCCGGTGTGAATTCTCGTGTGAGATTGTAAGCTTCCAAGATTTGAAAACAATTTCAGACAAAGGCTGCATGCAAAAGGTTTTTCTCCTGTATGAATTCGGACGTGATGCTTAAAATGAATTGGATGCTGAAACTGTCCGTTGCAATAAATACATTCATGCAATCCTTCGGTGTGAACTTTTATGTGTTGCTTCAGATTTTTTAAACTGAAAAATATTCTTTGGCACTCTGGCCATGAGCAAGGTATTTCTTCATTGGGTGGAGTCATCTTCCGTGGTTCGCAAATATTAGTTTTGGAGGAAAATTATTGTAGTGATAAAATATTAATTATATTAACCAAATCGGAAATCCTGATATTCAACACATCTGATACTTGTTTTGTTTTCTTCTAATTTCGAAAAAATTCTAGCCAATTATGTGGTTTTACTTTTTCTGCTCAGAAAAGCTAACGGACAATTTTTACTTCGGGTCCGAAACGCTCTGACATTATTTTTAAACTAAAATCAGTACCTGAATTTAAATGTTGAGTAAAGAGCTGAGCGGCACAACTTTCTAAAAACGTAAACCTTTTCGCCGCGGGCAGAAATGTACAGGTCAATACGGATTGTTATTTTCATTTCTTCTACTTTTAGGCCTCATTCGGACTAAAATAAGGAAGGGTTTGTACAGAATTATGTTCTGAATCTAGTATTATTTTTAGATTTTTTATCTGACGAGGGGGTAAATACGTTATCATTTATTTGCTATTCAGTTTTAACCTCGAGCTTATTCGTTTAATTAATTTTAACACACGCGAGTGGGGAATCGTCACTCTTGTGGCATTTATGACTATTGTTAGGACGCATATTTCTATATTTGTTTAATGATATTTGAATAAATCCTTTTTTTTTGCATTCGTCCCGCAATTTCAAAACCCGCAATCGACAATGCTGTAGGTTTTTTTTCAAATTCTGCCCAAAGAATTATGTTCGTTTTTAATATCTGCGGAAAATTATATTTAATTTTGTTTTTATTTGGTAAATTGTTTAAAGCATTCGGATGGTATTTAGTTAAATATTTAAAAATAAATGTCGGCGCAATAAAACCTAACACATGAAAAATTTGCGTTTTTTGAAAAGTTAAAAAAATAATTGTATTTATAAATAAATAATAATAATATTACAAATATTTCTCTCTCCTTAAGAGAATTTCTGCATAAGAGACAGATTTTGGTGACTTATAACGTTCGTTACAGCGTTATAGCGAGAGTTCAGTGTACTTTGAAATTAACGAGCTTAATTTAAATAATGGACGGATAGATACGTTTCATTATTCATTGTGCAATAAATACTTCCAATCACTGTAGCCCGGAAGAAATCAATAACGTTTTACTTTTGAATAATAAAAATTTATTGGTTGAATTTATGGTTCCTACATTTTTTACACATGGTAAATAAAATAGTAATAAAACATTCGAAAAAATATTGCAGTGTGATGCATACATTTAATTACAATAACATGCATTTCCACACATTATGCTGTCTATAGTTTTGGTTTCCCGCTTTCAAATGGAATAAGGTTTTAATTGGTGTAGCAATTCGGACTCGAATCTCGTTTAAGAAATTCTGATGTAAATATAAAAAGTAGCTGCTACATACGATGAGTTATGGTTAAATTGTCTTCAGACACCTCGTTTAAAAAATTAAGTATAGAGTTTAAAGTAATCTACATTAGTTTTAGGCAATTTTGTCATCACAATAACGTATTGCAACTTGTCATTGTTTAGGGTTAATACATAAGGCAAAACAACTTCTATGCCTGAATAACCAAGTTTTCCATAACAACTTTTGGTAAATTATGCTGCAGGGAATAATGTCGGCACAGGTGTTTTATCGATGGATTTACATGGGGCAAACTTGGCATGTCAAAGAGGAAACTTGTTTACTTTTTTCTTCATATTTGTGTGCATTCTTGAAGTTGTGGCGGCTCCCCTCATTGAAACTCTTTTGTTGCGACGTCCGGCAGCTTCCTTGTTCATCTTCTATTTGCAATCGTTGGGCTTGTTTTGCCGTTCACTTTTCTCTGAATTCCTTGTATGTATGTTGGTTTCTGTTACCGGTATTGCATTCACTACGAATTGATCGGGCACGAGGCATGTTTTCTCATATGAAGTTGGAAGCGATCTTTCTGAGAAAAGGATTTTGAGCAAATTTTACAGTTGTGTCGTTCTCCGGTATGAATTCTCATGTGGAGTTTCAAGCGGCCAAGTTGAGAATATGATTTTGGACAAAATGTACACTTGTAGGGCTTTTCCCCATTATGAATTCTCTGGTGCACAACTAAGTTACATGATTGCGAAAATGATTTTTTACAAATTTCGCATTTGTAAGGCTTTTCCCCAGTGTGAATTCTAATGTGGACCTGTAATTTTATCTTTTCAGAGAACGTTTTTGGGCAAAATGTACAATCGTAAGGTTTTTCTCCAGTATGAATTCGAACGTGACGGGTTAATTCACTTTTACCCTGAAACTGTCTGTTGCAATAAATACATTCGTGCAATCCTTCAGTGTGGACTTTTAGGTGTTTCTCCAGATCTTCCAAACTGAAAAATATTCTCTGGCACTCTGGCCATAAGCAAGGTAGTTCTTCCTTGGCGGAAATGACCTGTTTTGGCTCACATTTAATTTTGTTGGGATTTAATTTCTTATCCATTTTAAAATTGTATATATATCTTTTTTTTCCGTTGATTTTTTTGATAAAATCGTTCTTTTCCCGGTTGTCCGACAATTTTGAGGCCCAGAGGAAGAATGGTGTGGTTTTTGTATTAATTTGGTTTTTTGACAGTATTATTTTCCGAGATCTAAAAAGATACAAAAAATTAGAAGAGAAGCAGTATTTCCTGTCCTTTCACATTTAAGTTTTGGAACTGCCGCTCTTATTTCAGAGTCATCTTTTGTTTCAGTGCAAAAGCTGAACGGTCAGGGGGAAATTGGCCTGAGAAGAGAAAGGACGAATTTGAGGACTGACCGCTTCTAGTCTGATTACATTCAAGTCTATTACAATTATTTAAAAATGAAAATGTTTCCTTAATAGAATTAATGTGATTCCCTTGAAAATATTGTAAACATAATTAACGATGCTGGTGTTATTATTGTATTATATCTTTTTAGTTACTTTGCTTATTGTAGTTAATTTGGAAAAATATTGTATAAAGTGATAAAATAATAATTATATTTACCATATGCAAGGAGCCCCGTTTGTCAATTTTGTAGTTACTGAATTTCAGCAGTGGTTACTGAATTTCATAACCACTTCCAGCAAAAATGGCTTAGGTTTTTTTTTTCAGAAAACCCAGCAGCAGACAGGTTTCACTTCGAGTCTGCAACCCTAACATTTGTTCTAGACTGGAATGAGTATGACGAGTATTTAGATGTCGTGTGTGAGGAATTAGGCTGGAAAGCTTTCTAAAACCTTCAATTTTTGCCGCTGGGCAGAACTGTATTATTCAGGCCTTTCCATTCAAGGTTGTCTACATTGCGACTTGCTTATATCTCCTGTCAAACCATTGTTGCCAACACAAATAGATTTTAACCACTAACATTTCAGTAAAATGACGTATCAAATTTAAATAGTTATGTATTTCTAATTTTAGGCAATTCAGACCTGGAATTTCCATTGCATTTACATTAATTATATACATACATACAGCTTCTTCAGTCATAGTAAAAAACGTGAGGCTTATTTATTACAAACATTGTTTCATAACTCAAAATTTTTCTCGAAATTACTTCCCTTATTATAAAGATTAAATGTCAGCATATATGTGGTTTTACTGTTATCCGTCTTCGAAAAGCTAACGGACAAATTTCACTTCGTGACCGAAACGCACTGACATTAGTTTTAGGCTGAAATCAATACCTACATTTGAATGTTGGGTATGGAATTGTGCAGAACAACTTTTTAATAACTTCAACTTTTTGGTATCCATTAGGTTATCTTGGCTTACGTGGTTTCATAATAATGTAAAGCAGAATAAAGCAGTTAGTTCACTCGATTATAAATATCACAAAGTTTATTTTCGAGAACAACGTTTCAGACGACTGTCCTTCATCAGGTTCTTGGTATAAGTCGGTGGTTTCATAATAACAAATTCATTCTCAATGTAAGTGCGAGCTTTCAAATAACGTCGTTAATTATCGTCAGGGTAAGAATCGTCAACTTTTTGCCTCCGGGCAGGAACATAAAGGGTCAGTAAGGATTGGTATTTACATTTCCCATACTTTTAGGCCTCATTCCGACTAAGCTACACAAGGGCTTGTAATTTCACGTTGTTTGTAATTGTAGGGCTTCATTTGCAACTTGTACACATGGTTTCTCATGTGGGACTGCAAGGAAACCTTCTGAGAAAATGAATTTGGGCAAATTGTAGAGTTGAAAGGCCGTTCTCTGGTATGAATCCTCATGTGGACTTTAAAGCTGATTTTTTGGGGAAATGATTTGGACTTGTATGGCTTATCTCCATTATGGATTCTCTGGTGCACAACCAAGTTATTTGATTGAGCAAAGGATTTTCCACAAATGTCGCATTTGTACGGCTTTTCCCCAGTGTGAACTCTAATGTGGACATGTAATTTCGCATTTTGAGAGAAGGATTTTTGACAAATTCTACAATCGTAAGGCTTTTCTCCTGTGTGAATTCTCGTGTGTAATTGTAACTGATAAAGTGCTGCAAACGACTTCGGACAAAGATTGCGGGCAAAGGGTGTTTCTCCGGTATGAATTCGAACGTGCCTTTCTAGTTTACTTTGTTGGTGGAACTGTCTGCCGCAATAAATACATTCGTGCAAACCTTCGGTGTGGACCCGTGTGTGTTTCTCCAGGTTTTCCAAA
>JAQGAK010003873.1:0-13712 GCA_034696945.1 Lipothrix lubbocki
TCGTTGTGCCGCGATTGATTTCAATAAAATTGTAATCGTAATTTCGGATCATAATTTGTACGATTACACATGCTTGTTTATTAGTGATGCATTACTAATAAATATACATTACTATAACTACCCATACAAAAATGTCCTTGTGCCTTCGAATGTATGTATTGTCCAATGTTGTTATATATTTTCAATATGATTATGAGAAAAATTTATGAGACAAAATATATCTCTGAAATTATGCTAAATGTTCCAGTCCTTATGATCAACGTAAAAATATACACAATTTAATTTAGAATACACAAGGGAAAATGTTACTTAAATATACAATTCCTAGGTACTTTCCTTAAATATTTACACCTTACATATACTAATACAGAGAATGTGACCCATTTATGAACATGCAAAGCATTCATGAATTGGGCACAGAACTTTCAGTATAATTAAATCCTAAATTGAAACTCATTTTGTGAGAAACATTGTGAGTGGTACACACAGCGTAAACAACCCTGAGTGTAAAATAAGATTTTTACCCTGAAGCTGATTATTTTATTTTTAGCTTCCTTAATGAACTAAAGCTTGAAATTTATGGATGAACAAATAGTGTTGAAAGGTGAGTTGAGTTTAGCGTTCGTTTTAGTGTAGGAGTTTCGTTCGAGTTGCTAGGTAAAAACTGGTAAAATTCCAAGACATTGTTTGGTTTTTATACAATGGAACTTCTTCCGAGCGAGGAATTAAAACAATATGATAATATTCAAAATTTGGGACAACAAATTGCTACCAACCATTTGGTAAGTTAAGTAAACTATTTCATTCTGTTCAAATTAAAATTTATTTGGATCTTGCTTCCAAGGGTTTACCCATTATTGAGGTAGTTACATGTAGGGAATATTAATTAATGTACTGGTGGAGGCAACTTTTATGTTAAGCTTTATATTTAATTATTTGGAATTAAATTTCAAAGCAAATTATATCGTCAGATGGAGATGAAAATTCATCTCCATGTATGTCTGACCGCAAAGTCGAACATCCGCCATCGTTTTACGTGCAAGGTCGGCAAGGTGAGATAACTCCATTAATTTACACTTGCCATTCAGTTGAAATTCTGAATGCGAGCTTACTCCGTTTTCATAATTTAATGCAATTTAAACAGGATATTTCCTTGAAAAATCTTCTTACGTTCAATTATAATAATAATTAGAAGAAATTTATTTCTTCTAATTATTATTATTATTAGGTTATTTCCTCTTGCACCGAACTGATGGTGGGTATCTTATCCTACATTGAGCTTCACATGGAGATAATCCACTGTGCATCTTCCACCGACGGCATCCAGTACGCAAATTCGCCACATTATTTGTGTTAATGTTGATTATTAAAAATTGTAAAATTTATTAGTATCCATTTTTTCTTGGCTTACGTGGTTAATATGGAAAATAATAATTAGTTTTTATTCACATAATTAGCGCAAGCTTTCGGATTACAACATAATCCGTCGTCAGGCTGAATAGAATTATATCTTATTTAAAATTTGGGTCTAGGACGATTTATCCAACGGCTTATTCAACCCAAAATTTTGGTTGAAAATTTTGAACCAAAATTATTGGTTGAAAAAGCCTTTGGATGAATCGTCCGGATCCCAATTGGTCATGTTGGTACATAGAGTCTTTAGAAATTTTTTCATAAAGTAATGAATGTACATAAGTGCCAAACTTTTCGTCCATTGTCAATTCCAACAAGTAAAGTAAGCTACAGGAACTAAAATAATGTTTGATTTTGTATTAGATTATTGCTCACATCATGCTACATTTGGAAAAAGAAGATTTATTACGATGCAGTCTCGTTGACAAACTATGGATGAAGATGGCGCGGGAATATTTAAATAAACATCATAAATGCCTAATAATATTGGGATGCGACCCATTTTGGCAACTAATGAAAATCAATAATCTTTTAGAAAATCGAACAAACATTTTCTACAACGGGGTTAAGTGTAGAAGGCTCAAAGCATATTACTTTGGCTCGTCGTTGTACAGATCTTACACACCAAAATATGAACCCCACGGTACTTTTAACCCAAAAATACCCTCAAATATAGAAGACCTGCGAAGCATGTGTACAAACTTATTGAGAACCATTCGTTTTAAATACATTAATGTGAGCACCTATTACTATCACATTTCTACCTGTTTATTCCTAGACGTGCTTAAAATAATACTTCAAGAAAATGCACATTTCCTCATAGAGATTCGAACACCAACTGAGATCCGCTGGCAAGACTGGACTTCGCCTTTGAAACACAATATTTTTCCAAATTTACTACATCTTCAGATTCCACGTCTTGCTGACTCAATTATTACAAAAGCCATGCCAAACGTGCGTAAAGTAACAAGACATGAACGGGATCGTTTAGGCAATCTGCGAGGTTATAATGGACAGCTTTGCCACTTGTTTACAATTGCTTGCGTAGTAGACAACAGTCATCCGTTATTTTATATGGAACACCTTCCAAAATGGAAATCTTTGAAGTTAAGATTAAGAATTTGGGTTGTTTGTTTTTTTGAAAGATTTTTATGGGCCAGCAACAGCTTAAGGCATACCTTGAAGAGACTGTCATGTGATTTAAGCCTTTTGGCAGATCTAATGACCATGTCAAATATGCACCAGTTTTTAGCACTGAAAGAAATTTTTACAGGAGCAAATAAAAATGATCCACGTGACCCTGTAATGCTTATGCAGACCATTAATTGGGATTGGGTTGCACCAAATCTGCACTTTATTCGGCTGCACAATACCTATGAAGTAGGATATGATCGGCCAATGAAAAATCAAAACGCACTACTTGGGCAGCAATATCAAAGCTCATCATTGAGGGATTTATACAATTTCTCTGATTTTGACACAACTAGCATATTCACAAACGTGAAGGTGCTTTTTATTCAAGGAAAGAACATTGATCAAATTTTCAAAGAAACCAACGTACTCCCGCATTTGGAAGATTTACATTTATGGTTCGACTGGTATTTTCCATATAATAGCTTGGATTTTCTTCTCGATGTTCATGAAGACGAGTTAGAAGAAGTCGGAAAGTTACCTTTCAAAGACTCTCAGCATCTATTGATAGTTCCACATCAATATTCGCTACTGAATCGTACTGGTGATTAGTTTATGTATTTTTATAATGAACGAAAAAAATGAGTATAATTCTAAATCATTTGGGATTTTAATAATAACTAATTTAAAGCGTGCAGTTTACATTACTTAATAATGTGTATTATTGACCAATAGGTTTAAAACGAATATTCATCGAATGGTTTCTGTTTGAGCGTCGCCCTTTAGTTCAAGTAATGTCGGTTGGAGCTGCAGTATTGATTTGTTCCAAAATGAATGGACTTTCCCTGAATGTTCGTTTTAATAGAGGCTCGTTTCGTATACCTATTTGGAAAAACGAAGGTATGTCACAAGAAACATATAGAGTTAAGTTGCTTTACTGATAATTAACTGAATTTGTTGCACATGAGTAGATTTATTTTTCACATTTAATAAATTTGATCCACGTTTATTTATTTGTTGCTGATTGGTTAATAGAAATTTTTGCGTGAATTTGTTGCTAGAAAAATATTGCTTTTATTATTGGCTACTCGCGCGATCAAGTTTTATTCATCTCTAAAAATTCGATTTTTTGGGTCATTTATCTTTAGATTTGGCCTTTAAACACCTTCGACCATACGGTCGTGTTGAAAGAATTACTCATGATCTCGGTCGTGAAGACAAATATAAAATTATTTTTGGAAGCCAAACTGCCCGATCAGTGAAGAAAGAGCGACTCGACGCTGTTGATACGCTGGCATTAGAGGTCACGTTTCCGGAGTATGGTATTACATATATTCCATAGGTTGGCAAAGCAAAACAAATCCTGAAAGCCTTATCCCAAAGTCTATTATTTTACAAACTTCAAAGTTGTGATATTTTGCTGAAACCAAGATCACCATCTGTCGTTAACATAGCTTGAATTTTAGAAAACGTTGTTTGAAAATGCTCATCTATTTTTGTCTTATTCAAATGGTAGATTGTAAATATATACAGATATAATTTTACCAACTATGCATTTTGCTAAGAATTTGTGTTTGATACAAATAAGAATGAACAAACATCAGTATCCATTTTTTATCTTGGCTTACGTGGTTCAACAATAATAATATTTATTCACAATTTATCTGAGCGCTAGCTTTCGAGTAACGTCGTTACTCATCGTCAGGCAAAGAATCAAAGTGACATCAAAGTGATAATGTTGACTTAGCATGCATAATTGCGAGTGGAATATCCATCAACATTTTAAATGTAAAAAGGAATAATAGGTTTTCTCCATTTTCAATTTTAATGTAATTCAAACGAAGTATCTGACCTTGCACGTAATTTATGATAGACATCCCAGCTTATGTTTTAATTCCGAGTGGGATAGCCTATTTTGCATCTCCACCGACGATATATAATTATGTATACATACATTGTTAAATAGGTTCATAGTTTACACAATTTATGCATTTTTATAATGGTTATAAAGGCCCAGACCATAAAAATTGACCTAATAAAGAGAAGGACCTCCGGTACGTCATTCGAAAGGTCTCAAAATCGTAACAACAAATTTTGGACCATTACCATTTTCAAAATTTTGACCCGTTTTTAGCGAGAAAATTCAAAATTTTGGAGACATTTTATTTTTTTTCAAAAAAACTTAATGGGGGGTAATTCTAAAACACCATAAAATTACCTTCATGGTGGTATTTTTCTTTTCCCCGTAGCTTCTGAGTTCCGGGTTCAAAAATGACCATTTTTACTTTTTTTCATAATTTAAACATACCGCCACATTCAAGGCGCGCATTATGTATGTCGAGGACAGGTAGTACATGTACATACTAATATAGGCGCAATAACTTGACTGGCCCCACCCGCTTCAAAAACAAGCGCGCTTGTTTATTTATAATTTAATATAGTATAGTATATATTTTATTATGTATATAATATACATTTAATATAAATATAATAAAATACATACATCCTCTTTGTAAACTTTCGCTCTGCAGCAGCGCCGCAATTAATTATGCCATGGGTGAACACTGTTCTGGAAATGCTGTAAAAGCGAGAAGCCAAAATACCCAAACGAAAAGTTGGACTCGTTCGTTCATCTCTCTCCCTCTGGCACAACGTGAGCGACGTGACCATTTTAGTTGAAAGATGTTAAAATAAAAGGCAGTTTGTATTTGTACTGTCATCTCGTCCAAATTATCAGGACTTCACCCACGCTTAAGAGTTTACTTGCAGAAACTGACAATGACTCCTTGTTTATACTAACAATGTAACACTATTTGTTGGCTCATTCTCATTATTAAAGCAGCAGGTACAACTTTTGCCTCCATACCGTCATCATTATCATCGCTTAAAATATCACGTAGAATCTGTATTTTGCATTATTTTCAAATTCATTTTACTATTCCAAGCACATGCAATTCACTCACTTCCTATATTATGTATTAATGTAACTATTGCATTAATAGCGTTTTATCGTTGTCAAAGTTCTCACTTAATGAGGTTAAACGTTAATAAAGTGTGGATACATTAAGTTCAATGTTAATGTTGTTTTAAACCTGTTCACTTCTTGTTATCAAGTACTTTACATCTTACTTGATCGATAAGTTTAATCAATTTCATACAGTTCCACGATTTTTACATGGTTCATTCTCTGACCATTTAGTGAAATGCTTGATCCATTTAACAATGCATATCATTTCAGCATTTGTGTGGAATTTTTTTTAAACTTTGAACAATAAAAAGCATAATAGGGCAGTGTCATTTATAAGACCAATTGCCGCTATGTACATATACTCACGATATTGTTTCTGCTTGGATGAGAGACAAACTCATAGTAACTGTAGAGTAGATTGAAGTATACATCATATAGCTCAAGATAAAAATCAAGCCAACAAGTCAAGGAATATTAGCATGGAGTCATACAAATTAGGTTAAATCCGATTTGAAATAAGTTGGCAAAGATGTCCAGCGTGCTAAGGAAACTCGATCAATGTCAGTAAAGATGCAATCGCTATTATGACTATAATAATAAATAATACATTTCTTACTGAATAGTATTCTGTTGAAACTATATAGTAGTGTAATTTTTTTTATTTAGTGAACTCATATATATTACGTGAATTATTATACTCTAATCTTAATTATGACAGTCCTTATTTTAATATTATCACAATACAGAGGTATTAAAGTATGGTCTTACTTAGTGGTACGCTCGTTTTAATTAGCTTCAAGTTGTACTGAACACAGTAAATATGTATATATATAATTATGTTCGTGTATACAAGGAATGGATGTAGATTAGCGTTAAACTGTAATTACTTCATGCTTGGCTGTTCGCAAGGTGGAGGTGAGTAAGTATACCAATAAGTACACAAACAGCATACAACTTATTGTACATACACACAAGTAATATTAAAAAGTGATGCTCAATTTCTGTCATCATCACTATTACAGAAATATATGCCATGAATTAAATCCGAACAGAATATAAATATAATAACACCAAAGCCAACCGTATGTAACTCATGCAGTACAAATGCAAAGTACAGATATAAACCCCTGGGTAAATGTCCATGTACATAAATAAACCCACACAAATAATATGTAATAGTTTATATTAGGAGTAAGAACAAACTTCATTCAAAGTATGTATACTTATGTATTACTAATATTCTTGAAATATGTAGACCGACCTACATATAACGGCCATTTAAATTCAGAAAGAATGCAGAAGCATGTCTTGAATATTTAGGAAGGACAGACTTTTTGTTATATAGGAGAACTTTAATTCTTTATTTCTTATAATTATATTATATATATTATATTTTTTATTATACTAATACTTTTTATATTATTATTATTATTATATTATAATTATATTATATATTATATTAAATTATACTAATTATACTAATAATTATATTATAATAAATAAACCTTTAATTCTGTAATATGCAAGACTAATGTAGAGCATCTATATAGTTGTAGTTATAAAGGTTTATATGCATTGAATACACGCAGCATAAAAAATACAATTTACACACAAACACTCCTTCTGACCCACTTCACTTGTCTTCAAAGGATTAGAAGGTCAGCCAAAACCAATATATGTATTTAAAGTATTTAAAAAAGTACTTTTTTAACCAGAAAATAAAGACAAGACCAGCCAGGGTCGAAATAAATACTTGCAATAAACCTGAAGAGGATGTGTATTTCTACACTTCTGCATATCCGTACTGTGTCCGTCGTAACTTCCCCATTTCCAGGTTTCGAAGCCTCATGAACTCGACGTCCGTGGCAGTCAAGCACAATTTGAACATTTTCACATCATACGTATTGTCCGGTTCACATTCTAGCCTAGCTGTAATATAAATGTGTCTTTTTCCTTCCTCCGCGTCTTTTTTTCTTGCAGTAACATGCTTTTCCTTTCTTTCCGCTATCTAAATTAACAACATATTGCACATAGTTAAATAACCATTTAGGTAATACATATAAAAATTCAAGTGACGTCATCAAATATGCAGCGATTTTGACGGGAAAAAACAATTTCGGCAAAATAGGCCAATTTTAATTTTGGCAGAAATAGCCCCGTGTCCGGCGGACTGCCACGCCCAAAACTGCCCCACCGCTTACCTGCCACACCGTGAACTGCCACTGCACAACTGCCCCAAGTACTTTTGCCCCATTTGGCCAAATCTAACAAAAACCCAACTGCCACCAAACCAACTGCCCACATCAAAACTGCCACCCCTTCATAACTAAACACATGAAGCTTTACATGGGAATATTCCGTGAAACTTAACATTGCTACAGACATGAAGCTTTACACGGGAATAATCCGTAAAACTTAACATTGCTATAGACATGAAACTTTACATCGGAATATTCCGTGATAAAAAATTACAGGGGATCTCTCGGTGGAACTTAACATTACTATACTTGTAACTTAACAAAGGACTCACCATGTAACTTAACATGGGATTCATCATGTAACTTAACATACGATTCTCCATGTAACGTAACATGGGATTCACCATGGAACATAACATTGAATTCACCATGTAACTTAACATGGGATTCACCATGTAACTTAACATAGGACTCGCCATGTAACTTAACATAGGACTCGCCATGTAACTTAACATAGGACTCACCATGTAACTTAACATAGGACTCACCATGTAACTTAACATACGATTCAACATGTAACTCAACACGGGATTCACCGTGTAACTTAACAGGATTCACCATGTAACTTAACATAGGACCCTCCATGTAACTTAACATACGATTCAACATGTAACTTAAAACACGATTAACATGTAAACGTAACATACGATTCAACATGTAACTTAAACACGATTCAACATGTAACGTAACATACGATTCTACATGTAACGTAACATACGATTCAACATGTAACTTAACATATGATTCAACATCTAACTTAAAATTTTCACACAGCATTATTGATGAGAGTAATAATAATAATAAACAGTGGATCCTGTGTTAAGTTATTTGGTGAATCCCATGTTAAGTTACATGGAGAATCGTATGTTAAGTTACATGGTGAATTCAATGTTAAGTTACATGGTGAGTCCTACGTTAAGTTACATGGTGAGTCCTATGCTAAGTTACATGGTGAGTCCTACGTTAAGTTACATGGTGAGTCCTATGCTAAGTTACATGGCGAGTCCTATGTTAAGTTACATGGTGAATCCCATGTTAAGTTACATGTTGAGGGGGTGTGGAGGGGGCAGTTTAGGGGTGGCAGTTGTGCAGGGGCAGTTAGCGGTGGGGCAGTTGAGAGTGAGGCAGTTTTGGGTGTGGCAGTCCGCCTACAATCAAATAGCCCTATATTAATAACGGCGGGGATAATGCAATATTAATATCGGTAGAAATAATATAATATTAATTTCGACGGGAATAAGCCATTATTATTTTTGGCGGGAATAAGGCAATAATAATTACAGCGGGAATAATGCAATATTTATTTCAGAGAGAATAGGTCAATATTATTATCGGCGGGAATAAGGCATTATTATTTTTAGCGGGAATAATACAATATTAATTTCAGCGGGAATAGACTAGTATTATTTTCGGCGGAAATAGGCCTATATTAATTACGACGGGAATAGGTCAATATTATTTTTGGCGGGAATAGCACAATATTATTTTCGCAAGGCATAGGCTAATATGAATTTCGACGGGGATAAGGCAATATTAAGTTCGGCAGAAGTATGCCAATATGATTCTTCACCGTAATTAGAAATGTTTGGAAATTACATTATATGTTAGATAGCTTTCAGATCCCACTTCGCCGTTTTCCTGGTTTGTCCAGCCTGGGCTTAAACCATCAAACTTGATTAGCAATTTGTTGGTCTGTCCGTGGATTCTTGACACGTAAAAACCTGCCCCAAATTTGCATCCTTTAGTTAGTGTGACATTGATAGTCCCTTCCATTTCATTTCTGAAACACAAAAAGGGAAAATTAGATTATTTTTAGAGGCGGAGCGTAGCGAGAGCTTCTTTTACGGTCCTGTCGGAGGATTCTTGTAACCGTATAGTCTTCGAAACGGTTGCACTTACGCGTCCCCCTTTAGCATGCTAACTTGCCAAGGTCTGTAGATGTGCACGTTTGCAAGATTTTAAAATCCGCCGGGTCCGAAACCCGAAATCGGGGTGTTTCTATTCACCCGTTACATTACATATACGTACATACGTGAATCCAAACAGAGGTGAAAGTTGGCCGACAGCCGACTGCAGTCAGTTCAACTTCACCGACAACCGATTGCACTTGGTACACATATAGTACATATAGAGGCAATTACTTTGGTATATGAGCTAAATTTAGTGGGTAGTTTCGGAGCTATGCGGATACAAATGAACCCGTCGTTAAATCTATGCACGCAAAGATTTTGCAATTTTGAATATAAACTGTCGTTCTGGAGCTACCCGGGTATTAATAAATCCGTCATTCTCCCGCTCCTGGAAGCAAAAGAATTCCCCCAAATCGACCAGTAACTGCTTCATCACCCGTTCGCAACCACTCATACACCCATTCAAACTACTGCTCAGAAACCCGTTCGTCCTACTGCTCCCCCACCCAACTGCTTCCGAATCCCTTCCCAAAATGGTTTCCCCCATCATTTGGAGTAAATAGACCACCTTCGTTCAGATAACCGCCCACAACTCCTTCACCTGCGCGCCGGTCTCAGCGTCCAATAATGAGATTTTGTTCGAACTTGGTACAAATAGTTTACAGACATAAAGCTTGGTTGAGTTCGAAGATGAGCCAAATCGGGTTACCCGTTTCGGAGTTACCCTAGAATCCATTACCATATAAAATCGAGCGAATTTGCTTAAACTTGGTATACATTGTCTCTAGGCATATAGCTTTATTGAGTTCATATTTGAGCCCAATTGGGCCACTCGTTTCGGAGTTACTCCGGTAGTTTTTGAAAATCGTCTGATTTTGATGAAACTTGGTATACAAAGTTATCAGGCATAGGGCATGGAATACTTAAAAGGTTTAACAAATCGGTTTACAAAATTCATCCGATTTTGCTGAACTTAGTATATGCAACCTCTAGACATAAGGGATGAATTATTTGAAATCGAGACAAATCGTTTGAACATTTTGGGTTACCCCGGCCAAAATGACGTGTAATTGTCGTAAATTTAAAAAATATCTTGGGATAATAAATGCTGTATTGGTTTTTAACATTGACTAGTCCGCCGATAAATAAAGGGTAGTTCTGCCAGCGCGGCCCCTTCGCAGTATCACCCCTGTAGGGGTACCATAAATCGTACCATAAGCCACGATTGTTTGTCGAATCATTTGAGAATGCGGCTTTACCAATTAGGCACCTGGAAATTGTCAACACCATCCAGCGTGTAATTGGTGTAGCATTTTTTTCAGGTGCAAATACCATTCCATACAAATAAATCCAGAAATAACTCAATGACTCGGAATTTCAATGAATCAATCTCTCCAGCTCATTGAAATTCGAAACCATTGAGCTGTTTGTTTCTGGAGCTCCAAATTAACGTTATAAACATAATCAGTTTAATTCGCGGTCTTAATTTAATTTGAACCTAAAGAAAATGCTATACCAGCTACACACTAGATGGGTTGACAATTTCCAGATGCTTGATTGGTAAAGTCGTATTCTCAAATGATTTCACAGTACTTCCACTCGAAAAGTAAAAATTTAAATTCTCCAAGTATGCTTGCTTAAAAATCAATTTTCAAAATTTATGTAGCATTGCTTCAAATTAGTTTGCAATAAAAACAATTCTGACTTAATTCCACGTACATAATTGTGTGTACCAAATCTACCAAGTAGACCATTTATATTACCCTCGCTCCGCTTCCACGCACCCCACAAACGAAGTTTGCTCCAAATGCGTTGCAGGGATTTTTTAACTTTTCTGTTTGCTGGATCCCTGAAAAGGCCTCACTGCGCGACAGGCGACAAGTTTTAAGAAATTTAGATGGCAATGTGCAAAGTACATAACATTAATATCCTCCGATCTTTGGGTATTGCAGAACCCGCAACTAGCCGAACATCCGGAGTCTAAATTTTGTCTGAAATTATCTGAATTTCAATATTTTGAGCGATACGTTTGTGGAGAAGGATTTTATATTTTGTAAAGATTTTTATAAAAACACTTTGATAAAAATCCTTAAAGCCGCCGCGATCTAGCAACGGCAAGTTAAGTTTTCATACAATTGACAGAATGCTCAAGCTTGTCCACTTGCAATTGCTGGATCCCGGCGGGTTTTAGGATTTTTGTCAAAAATGTTTACATAATCAGTTTCCTAATCATACAGCACAGCTTAGAATATTAAAATTCAGAACATTTTGGATTTCCGGCAACTGTAGTAGCTGTTTTCGAAATATGTACCCGAAATTCGGAGGTTATGAACAATGCAGATTGTAGGCACAGCTCAAAATGTACAAAAATACAAAAATTGTTTTGTATTGCACATACAGCTTTGTAGCATACATACATGTAAGCGCGCTGACACATGCTTGGCTCCGCGGCCTTCGTGGGTATACCTTGCCGCCTAGTCGCCCCAATCGCTAATATAAATTTCAATGTGTCTACAAAAACAACGTACTGTAAACTATCAAAAATTGCATGAATTTAGAAAATGTTGAAATTTAATAAAGGACGATTTAAGAATTAAGTTGTGGGATTAAAAATTCATAACGTAACGTAGCGTATGGTGACCAAGTCAGACCCTAAAGGTATTTCGACCAAGTCAGACCCTAAAGGTATTTCGACCAAGTCAGACCCTAAAGGTATTTCGACCAAGTCAGACCATAAAGGTATTTCGACCAAGTCAGACCCTAAAGGTATTTCGACCAAGTCAAACCCTAAAGGTATTTCGACTAAGTCAGACCTGAAAAGTAATTTGACCGGGTCAGACCCTAAAAGTATTTTGTCCAAGTCAAACCCCTAAAGTATGTTCGATCTACTTGCGAGTCCGGGTCCCCCCACCCCACTCTTCACCCCCTCCTACCGTTTATACCGGTTTTATAATAGAGGAGAATTTAATAATAGCTTTCCAAAAAAACATTCCAACCATGCAATTTTACGTGTATAATGCCGATCTGAATTACTAAAAATTATTGACTAACGTATTTGCTAAAGAAATTGTCCATGTTGTCTAAAATCTGTGAGTCAAATTGTTAAAAATCTCTTTTAGAAACAGCGCTAGCCAAGACAATCCCTACAATAATAACAACCAATGTCCCTAAAATTCCCACAACTAAAACAATTCCAATAATCTGAATCGTAAACAATTTAGGAACGCCATTTTGAATTTTCCTAACACAGCCTTTCCCTATTGGGCAAATGCAAGATTTCTCACTCTGCGCATGCGTCTCCTGCGCAGCGCACAAGGCGCTCTCTGCCAAGCTCGCCCAGCATTCCTATTCGTTTGCGAGAATTTATAATTTCTTTTTTTGTTTTTGATAAAGTTCCGCTAAAATTTAAATTTGTTTTCTAGTTCTGTTTTTCTTCAATGTATCTATTTAGTTTTGACGCCGTTTGGCAGAATGGCGGAATGTACGCAGCGTTATTAGTAAAAGATAAAACGAAATAAACTGTTCATTAACATTTATAAAACAATGACATTTCAGTTCTTAATGCCGGAGTCGATGATTTTCTAATCGTATTGTCGGTGCTTGTACAAAAATAAAATTAAAACCCTGAGGAACTCAAAATGCCCAGAGCTTAAATCAAATGGAATCATTTTTTTGCAGGGGCATTTAATTGCCGGCGGTCGTTTTTAATTTAGCAAAAAAAGGGGAAATTCAAAGAGCTTTAGTAAACCACAAAGTAATAGACTCAGAATGCAAAGACAAGATATCTGAGCCCATATTTACACTTTTCTCTTGCCCATATGTTTGTTAATGATTTCCTCTACAAATTTATTTTATTTTCAGTACACTGGAACCTCGCTATAAGAGAACGCTATAAATCACCAAAATCTGCCTCTTATATAGAAATTCCCTTATAAAAAGAGTTCGTATGCATATGACCATGTATGACATGCGAGCCCAAAGGATCTCTTATAGAGAGAATTCTCTTATATGGAGGCCTCTTATAGCAAGGTT
>JAQGAK010003874.1:0-13695 GCA_034696945.1 Lipothrix lubbocki
GCTGCTTCTTCTCTTGGGCTTCTTGCTTGCTTGCTGTATTATACTTATATTCTATATTCTATTCTATTCTTACAATTGATCTAAACATCTGTAGGGACAGAGTCCAACAAGGGGTCAGAATAGCCCAAAAATGGACCAATGAAGTGGGCCGTAGTGCTAAATCCGATAAAACGGAATTAATACTATTCACAAGGAAAAGAAACATTCCCTCTCTGATCCCAATTAAACTGGGAGATAGGGAATTACGCCTTAAGAAAACGGTGAAGTACTTAGGTGTACACCTTGATGATAAACTCTTATGGAATGAACACTGCAAGGTTACAATCCAAAAGGCAACAACTGCATTTGCCCGTGTAAGAGAGGCAGTTGGACGCAAATGGGGTTTCAAACCTAGTACCATGAGCTGGGTATACACGGCTATTATAAGACCAGCCATTGAATATGGGGTTGTGGTCTTGGCACCGGCTCTAGGGAGCCAATCCTACATAAAACATCTGACCAAACTACAGCGTGTAGCTTTACTAGCTATAACTGGAGCAATTGGCAGTACTCGTGGCACAAACGGGGCTAGAGGCCTTAACAGGACTTGTCCCTCTACACTTACACCTACAAGGGGAAGTATAAAAACTAGGCAAAGACTTAGATGGAATTGGCTTTGGATAAGAGGTCCTGACACTACTAAATCGCACGGATATGTAACAAATAGGTGGGCGAACGAATTGCAGATACATACTTGATATGCAATGCGATCAGAGCTTGCCGGTGAACATCGAAACCAAATCCTATACCATTAATGAAGGTAGTTTCGATAAAAACAGTTGGGGAAACTGACATGTCTGAACAAGTCAAGGGCATCCTATGCTTTACTGATGTATCTAAAGATGAGACTGGCACCTCCGAAGCAGGTGCGATCATCATCAAACGAACCTCATTACAGGAAAATATCCTAGTAAAACTCACAAGCTCTTGGAAGAAATCTCCTAGTCACAAATAACGTGGTTCAGCTGAACTGGATCCCGGGTCATGATGGGATAAGTTATGCAGATACGTTAGCTAGATTATCACACTCAGGAAAGAATGGGTATATATTCATGGGTCTGGCACCGGGTCTTCTTATATCCAAATCCGTGTTCAATACAGCAGTTAGAGATTGGGTGCGCAAACTTCATGACAAAAGGTGGGCTCGGGAGTACAAACTCAGCACATCAAAACTACTAATTAAAAGACCGCAATACGGCAAACATTCTCTAACAAGGCTTACCAAAAATGAAGCAAGATGGGCTGCATACCTATTCACTGGGCATTGTCCACTTAGTAAGCATTTACAAACGATGGGGCTTGCCCCATCTCCCCTATGCACCAGATGTGGTATTAAAGGGGCAATGGACACGCCTCTACATATCATAGGTGAATGTCAAGCAATGTGCAATATACGCAACATATATCTAGGTAGTCCCTTCCTCAATCAAAGGGAAGCATCATCAATAAAATACAAAAACCTATTCTCCTACATAAAGGCAACAAAGGTCTTTGACTAAAACGCATTTCATGTGCAATCACAAAACAGATTTACCCTGTAAATCTACTGAGCGTCTGTAACAGGCATAGCCTCCGCAGCGTCCTAAATTTAGATCACCAATCTTTGTGACGAACATAGGAGCTCAGGAATATAATAATATATTCAGGATTCTCAAAATCTATTGCCATTTTTGGTTTTCAGTGTCAGTGAAAGTCAAAGTTAACTTAGCTTTATTTTGGTTTGCGCATGAGTCCTGTCGTTGTAAGTAACCTCCAAAACCAACTTGAAGTTCGGGATTAACTATTGTATGAGTTCTAAGCCCATTTCCGCAATTAATCTAATTGGGAGCATGAACATTTGGAAACGACAATGGTAAACAGTTGTTCTAAGGGTGGCCTAATAAGTTTTACACATTGTCGGGAAAATTTGCCGATGTTCTAGAACCATTTCCAATTAATCTCTCGATGTACTAAAATCAGATTCACGTTAATTCACTAATGAGAAGATTTGCACATACGAGCATCACGAGACGATCGTTTCTCCACTCTCCCACTAATGTGGCTCATCTTGAGTTTTTGAATTTGTGCAACTTTGCTGTGGTACCCTTGGAGATTAGTCCAAAATCAATATAATACATCCTCAAGTTTGACCGACGATATATTCTTTGACGTATACTTTGGCAATCAAACTACATGATGACTTGATCGAAACTGTGACAAAAATTAAATCAAATATATTTCCACACAATAACTACATGTCACAAATACTTAAAGCCAAGCACCCTACATACATGTCACCAGACTTGATTATTAACAGTAAGGGGCTTACATTACCCTCATGAACTCTATGCATCCCTATGCAGCAGGAGCAAATCAAGGAAAAAGCAAAAATCATTTTCCACAAAAAACAAATGGTGTCTGAGCTAAAGCTCCCACTAGTACTTGTCGGACGAGAATATTGCCGACCGTTAGCGTACCGATTATAGGGCCGGTCGGTTTGTCGTGTTCCTCCATAGAGGAACTGCCCTCACAAGCGTCATTAAGAGAACAAAATATACAAAAAGAACAAAAAACGTTTTCCATAAAAAGCAATTGATTTCTGAACAAAAGCTCTGATTTTGAGTCGCTATTGGTTTCAATACGCAAATGTTTGTTCTAATTTCTAGTAAATAAATCTTTTGATAAAATCGCATCTCTGAATTTGTATATTTTCGATTCTTGGTGGATAAGGATTGATCATATTTAGGAAGGTTCAAAATCACAATGGGAAGGTACGTTATATTAACGGAAGCTGATGTGGCTAGTCTAAATGCAGGAAAGAGGGAAGAACTAAATTCTTTAAATGGCAAGATAAACGGAACAAGATTTCGAAAGACAAGGGACGGCAATACAAAATTGTAAAAGGCGCAAGAAAATGGTGTTTGTACAATGAAAGTCGAACTGAAAATAATCAAAGAATTTGTGCTTGTGATGCGTATAACCATGTATTCAAAACCGAGTTAGACACTTTACACACTCGGGTTTTCGAGAAAAGATACTTGCAATTTTTGCGACGAAACTTGAGCTGAAATTGCAAGAACAAGTAACCCGAATCGAAAAGCTGTGCTACTAGATAATTTAGAAATTTATCGGACTGGGGTCAGAAAGTGCCCGTTTGCATCATAAACGCGATGAAAAATACACAATGAGAAGACGTTTTCGATTACTTTGGACATGCAAAAAGTATTCTCAGAATGAATTTCTTGTTTATTACTCAGCAATTGTTTTTGGATGAAATGTTTGACTATAAAACCGTTTTTAGGCTGTCTTTTTGCCGAGCCTTACATACATGCAGTTCGTGTTATTTTAAAAGAAAATTAAACACCTTTATTTTGGGTGTTCACACCACTGGTTTTTCAGATGCAACCATGTTTTTTATAATGAAACCATTGCTGAGTACAGCTCTAAAGATGTAATCAGCTGCCTATTTAAGCACATCCAGGAAAAATATCAACCTTTTAATATAATCGAGACGCGCAATCTATGTTCCGATCCGATCGTTTTGTTGTTCAGTTCAACAACGTGTTTCTAATTTTATTCGTGAAGGTTGAGGTCGATACGGGCATTTTACATCAGCAGAAAAAAATTTCCACTGGACACAGCTGGATGTCCTGTGATCGTAATTTCGGATTAATTGAAAAACAATTTAAAACAAACACTCCTATTGTGCCCAGTGATTTAAAGCAAATCGTTCAACTTGCCCGCCCTTCTAATTCTTTTGCAATAACAAAAATGGAGCAAAAAGATTTTTTGGATTTCCATCGATTACAAAAGTTTTGTCTTTGCCGCGTTATTTTCAGGTGACAAAATATCACTTGTACAAAATTATCAAAACGACACCAATGACTTTAAATGCAAAACAGCACCACGATTTGGCATACTGGGTTAAATTCATGTTTAAAGCTGTTAAAAAACGTGGGGTTTCAAAAATCTTGACCAATCTTCTAAGTCTATACAACGCTCCTATTAAAAAACGTCGAAAAAGCGATAGATTTGCGTGATCGCATGTCAAAAATTAATCATCCTGGAAAATTCGAATACTATACTACGATAATATTACTAAACATGTTTTGTAGCTTCTATATTAGTTGTATGAATGTTCTTGTTTATACTCAAGATTACTCAGGATTCCGAGAAAGCATCAATAAAATATATTCACATTTAAAAAACCATTCAGCACTATTTTTTTATTACTGTTGTGCTATAGAAGGTTTATCTCAAACAAAGGAGAAATTTAAAACAGATAGACAGATAGAAAACATATTGTATAGTAAGTACACAAAGAATTTATCCGAAAGTTTTAGTATGGAATATAGCAGGTAACTTATTACTACCCGAAATTTTCAGCATAGAATGTGGCAGAAGTAACTTTGTAACAATCAACTTTTCAGAGGATAAATCAAGGGAAGACTATTTGAGGATACTAAATTTTTGTGAAAAGTGCAATATTAGATCAAGAAAGTATTATTATTTTATGGATATCTAATGATTAATTGTAAACTACTTTTATTATTATACTAGGGATGGAAAGATATCAAAATTGTAAGCAAATATAAAGTTTTAAGGACCAATGGCCATGAATCGACTGAATAAATTATTATTATTACTAATAAAACCTATGAAAAACTTACCCCACTTGAGCAATAGCAGCTCCGAACAAATCTGGACGTTGGTTCACACATGCACCAACTAAAAGTCCACCGTTTGAGCAACCTTGAATGACCAACGTGCTTGGATTTGTGTAGTTGTTGTCAATTAAGTACTCCGCTGCTGCTTGAAAATCATCAAATCCATTTTGCTTATTCAAGAGTCTACCACCATTGTGCCATTTCTCACCGTATTCTCTAATAGAAGAAACACATAAATAAGAAAGTTAACAAGTAACCCTTCGACAACAATAACTGGTTCCAGATAATTATGCCGTTCAATATATTTTAAACAAAGTTGCGAATAATCACCCTCCTCCTCTGATATTAGCAACAGCAACTACACTGTTCAAGGCTTCCATGTACAAAATTCGCGTTGGTGAGAAGGTTGGCAGCAAGCTGGCACGAAATCCACCATAGCCATGTAACAAACATAGGCTACGCCCATTAAGATGAAGACCCTGAAATTTAGTATTTGGAAAATATTGGCAATGCGAAATAAAAATCAAATTATCTGTTTGATGCTTGCATTATTGTCCTTTTATGCACGACAACCATTTGAGTGTCTGATTCTACGGTAACAAAATTCGCCAAACGAACTGGTATATAAACGTTATGTTAGTTTGTTACAACGCAACACCTACCAACTCTACTAGGAAAACTGTTTCAAAAATATTGCAGCAAAAATCGGGTCTAAGAACGACCTATGGTCAGCAAAAAAGAAAAAAAGTATGGAAACGGTACTTGCGATTTGCGATACTATTTGCCTAAAAATTACTAAATGTTGCCTTATGCGACCACGCTTATATTATTTACCATTATATCTAGAAAAATACCGCCAGATAAATGGGCTCGGATCGGAGTCAATACAAGTAAAATATTGTTTGCTAGATTATCACAAAATATTCTATACAGAGGAACTCAGTTGGATTGTGCAACCGAATATGTGTCCTCGAAGTGCATTCTCGTCTGATGGTAAATTTAAAAAAAACATTCAGATATTTTATAAAGGCCGCAGAAGTAAATAAAATTCTATCGAAGGGCACATGCACGTCATATGGAGGCCAAGATGAAACTTTTCGAGGTGGTGGTACTTTCGAACATGAAAGCAAAGTATGGGAACTTTCAAACGCAAACGATTTGGAAGTCATTAGTACGATATTCTTTTAAATTTCTAGGAGTTCCATGGAATATTATATAAGGTTAGAATGTGGAAGACCGAAAGTTTCACGCATAATTATTGATAAAATGACAACTTTTAAGACTATTAGTAATGGAAAGGACAGGATTACATTACATAATTACATTACATATTCGGGTTCGACAACTAAGACAACTACGATTGATGGTGTACAATATTTGCGAACAGCGACATGCTTGAACTGAGTGGAGGAACTGTTGCTCCGAAATCAACGGTCACCCCTCAAATGCTAAATTGGGTACAGCTAACGCAGTTTATCTATGACTTTAAGAGACGTGAATGCCCTGGGGCTGAAGAAGTCCTGGATGCCTTGCATAGATCCTTCAGAACTTTCCTCCTGACCCAAACTGGGTTCCTGCAGAGAAAATGTTATTTCAAACGGGTGCAAGCAGACGAAGGTATGATAACTGCTACAGAAATTTCGCAGGCATTAAATGATTTACACCC
Organism: Lipothrix lubbocki; assembly: GCA_034696945.1. Lineage (NCBI taxonomy): Eukaryota > Metazoa > Arthropoda > Collembola > Symphypleona > Sminthuridae > Lipothrix > Lipothrix lubbocki. Next base: position 6,352 of record JAQGAK010003874.1, read on the forward strand.
TACAAAGCTCCTGTGTCGAATGGCGCATGGCCAGTCCTACCTCGCTTACTTAACGTACAACTCCAAAAGCGAAATATCGGTTGCGTTATTCCAAAACCAGGCAAAGGAACATACGATATAGCCTCCGCATGGAGGCCTATATCGCGAATGTCTTAGAAAAACTCATCGATCACAAACTTCGAACACTCAAACTTGAAGGTAGCCTTCGTGTAAACAAGCAATTCGCCTACCTAAAAGGACTCTGACTGAGACAGCCTTACATAGGGTGTCAAGTTGAGGAAATGGGGAAAATTGATGATTTTTCTAACCAACCTACGCATCGAGCAAAATGCAATCACGGTATGCTTGGAGTAAATTCGAATTAAACCAGACTACTGAGGATATTATACCAACTGTCCAACAGGAATGCAAGTAGAGTATTAGGGGAGATTATAGCGCCCAAAGAGGCATTGCACAAGCGGATGTTCTCTCTCCACTCATATGGCTGTTAAAGTCAGTGTTGTATAACGTTATAAAATTACGCGTTATAACATTATGTTTTAAATCGTTAAACTGGTAATAACGAAAATGACAACCAAAATGGTAAACGATAACCGATAACGCTATAATGAATAGCGTTAACCGATAACTATAACCTTTTGATCAATTTAAAAAAACGATGTCCGTAACAATAACGGCTTTAAAACGGTTACATTATACAGCTATGTATTATATTCTACTAAATTGTGCATAAATATAACATTCTTTTCAGCGTGGTTTAAAAACTGCCGTACAAAACGTTTGGCCCATTATTGTGTACTTACTATAGGTCATACTAATACTAATTTTTATAATAATAATTTATTGTCTAATTAATACTTGCACAATTACAACACCGAAATGTGTTACAACACGACGCAATTGAAGATGACATTTGAACCAAGTTATATAGTTTTTCTAAATTAACCCATTCGCAAAGTTGGAGAGTGTTAATTGCCTTAACTGTAGAATAACATTAAGAATAACATTAAGTGTATACACAATTGTTTGCGTATTCTAACATTTCATCTAGTTTAAAATGTATGATTAAAATTAAGATTTAACAAGCAACGAAACCTGGTGATGTGAACAAAAATTCGCCATTCGCCAAAGTAAATATCTGCTGTAATAATTACTACATATAATGCAAGTGAGGTTTAAAACCAGACTCTCCTTAGGTTTGCTTTACATCTTTACTAGATTAACAGGATTCTAAAAAATATAATAATATAATAAATTATTATACAACGTTTTCAGAATGCGCTTCGCGCATTTGAAACTACCAAATAAGCATACTGTACTAACAATATTTTACTATGGTCTTTCCGTATCGGGTGTTGTTATTACTAGTGATGTGAACTTCAAGGCAGTCAACACTATATTAACAACAACACATATGTAACGACAAAGTATATTCACCAAAATATTGGGGGCATTTAAAGATTACGTTCGGCGAAAACCGCGGATTCGACCCTCCTTATCCGAAATTTTAGTTCTGTGACGAATATTAATCAAATGGGGTATAAATCTCCACCCTATCCCTAAGTTTACACTTGGGAATGAAGTTACACGCTATAGTTGTAGAGGAAACGTTTATTACCGTCCGGCACTCATAGTGCTAGAAAAGAAAAAGATCATTCGAATATAGAGGTCTCAGCCTATGGAATAACGGACAAAAGCAGATGAATATTGGACAAGCAAACAACCCTGGAGTTTTTAAGAGAACAATTTTCAGATATATTGCGGAATAGATATACAAACTTAACGTGTACGTACCCCATACTGGTTCCGAAGCAAAAAAGGTTCTAAATCGCATTACACAATCAAATCAATACAGCACCAAGTAATGAGCTGTCATTTGTGGGGGGAACTTGGTTGATAACTCACAACTAGACAGAAGAACCGTTGTGTTGAAAGACAAAAAAATTTCTTCACTCTTATATGAAACAGATGTGATGATTTTAACTTCTAGATTTCTATCGTGTTATATTGTTATACACCCAGATGGAACAGATATGCCATTGTGGTCGTAAAAGTCTTCCTCGGTCATTGTGACTGAATTGGACATGACCATGTTATGTGGAATGTCTAATCGTGATTTGGGAGGAGATTTTCTTTTCATTTGGCGCACAATAAAAGCAAAATCCATGTCACACGTAGTGTTGTAAGTTTGAATCTGCCCTGGCATTTTGGGCACTTTGGGCGGGCATTTTGGGCAGGCAAATAAGGCATTTTTAAAATGCAAGAAATCGTGGCATTTTAAAGGTGGGCATTTTTCTCGTTTATGCCGTCGGGCATTTTGGGCATATTTGGCATTTTCTAGCAAAGTTTTGCTTTTTTGTAGAGATTTTTCTGTTATTTTTGCTAATTAACCAACGCGCTTCGCGCACTTGTTTTTGTAGACGCACCCACCCAATCAAGTCTACATATTATTACCTAAAATGTGAATTGCGGCTTTTTTCATTAAACGTTTTTCAACTATTTTTACAATTTGAAGCAAAATTTTGATTTAAATAAACCATGTACTATATGTACATACATACAACACTAATTGCCAATTAATGTCGTTATGTATACAACTGCCAATCCAAAATGCCATTACAATGAAAACTTTTTATAGCGGCAAACTATAAAGCGGCAAAGTTCGACCATTATAAAGAATGCTGTATTAAGAGTCAAAGTTACTTGTTAATTTAATTCTGGGACTTAAACCTCCAACCGTTATAGGGAGTCTTCTTTTATAAAACGACCGTTATAACGAGTCTTAGCTGTATACAGTTATTTATTGCCAACATTAATTACACATTAACCAAAAAGAAAAAAATAAAGAATTGGTAATAAAAGCGCAACTTTAAGGGGAAGATGAAGGCTAGATCCGCGCGAACAAATTGAAAATTTGGACCAATTTTGGAAAACACGTAAAAACCAAATATCTTAAAGTGGGGTGATAAACAGGGCTGAGACAACCCTGTTTATTATTTTGTCGTTATTTCCTAGCCTTACTTATAAAAATTTGAATACACATTCATGTTTCAAATTCGTTCTCGAGATCCAAACTCTTGAGGTGAAATGCCCCATTGCCCTGTTTGCTCAATTAGCGTATGACAAGATTTTAATTATTAACATTAAAAGGGCAAAAAGTACGTGCCTATAAAAGGGCTGGGGGAAGCAAAAGTGCACGTGGGGCATTGTTTTGGGGTGCGGGGAAAACATTTCCCTACTTTACATGTTAAAATAAGCTCTGATTTATTATAGAAATTGATATTTTTGAATATTATTAACATAAAATTTGAAATTGGCTCCGAAAATGACGCCAGTTAAGACACCGCCATGTCTAAATTTTGCTCAATATACCGAAATTGCCCAATATGCCTTCAATAAATGCCCAAAATGCCCGACATTTTTAAAGTAGAAAAAATCGTCGCAAATAAGACATTTTCAGGGCATTTTTGGGCACTTTCAAAGTGCCGGGCATCTATCGCAGGGCATATTGCAACTTACAGCACTAGTCACACGACAAATAGGAATGACCCAATACCGCAAACTTTTGGTAAACATCCGTAAATAATTTCTTTATAATCAAAGCTCGATACAGAATCAGCATGGAAAAATTATTGTTCTGACCAACGCATCGAACTGACCAAACTACAAGAGTTCTTCGACTGGTTGCAAGGGGACCTACTTTGATGTTATAAATTTGAATAGGCACGAAGCCACTTCATTTGCACCTTTTCGAGCATCTGTCTCGTTCCGTAAGTGCATATCCCTTCGCTTCTTGTTCGTAATGAATTTCCAAATTATAGTTACTAAATTTTTTATTTTTATAAATTGTAGTCAGAAACTTTTAAATAAAGTTTTATTTTTGCATCTATTGTTTATTTATTGTCGTAGCAACGTATAAATTAATTTCCTCTTTTCCGAACTGCTTTTTACAGAATTTAGTGCAAACAGTTGCTGTTCACATCCTTTCCATTTTCAATAAGCTGCTTGATTGGCAGACAATTTTTCTCAAAATCACAAGTGTTGACACGACTGGACATAACCGAGGTAAATAATTTGATTTTATTGTGTTAAGTAGGCTAATGGGTAAACTTTTTTTGTGCACAGGGAGCGTGAAGGTACCTCCCCAGTAATCGGGAATTCCGTTCTCAAGAACACTATTCACATTTTCACTAGGTATTCAAGAAACAATGTTTCTTTTATTTATTCTGATCTTTAAAATAATAGCTTAAAGCTACATTTAAGGTCTATATTTTACATTTCTATATGAAGAAATTGAAAATTTTTAAATTTAAAAAAGTAGTTCGAGATAATTGGTTTATGTTTCATTTGCATCAAAAATCATGAAAATCGGTCGTACGTTTTCTGGCAATTGCCGCCACGGTAGAACCACTAAATTCGACCTCTGCGCCGCCGTTTAAATACATGCAAAGTTACTAAAATTCTTTTGTGTCTATCAGTTTTTTACAAATTCGTTGTCAAATTAAAATATCATCGAAACTGTCTGCAGATAAGCTCTGAAGTTACTGTTTATTTCCCATACGTACACAGGCAGCAATCATGTAAGTATATAATATTCAGTTATCTCGATTCGCCAAGCCTCTTTATCTTTTCTACTTCACATAGACTTAAATAAAGTTGAAATAAATAAATAAATTATATAGCAAGGGATGGAATTAAAGCAAATGCAATCTTGTAGTATGTGAAATCCTATATATCAGGACTCTTGTCTATAACAGCTAATATCGATCTCACCTAACCTATTGACATTGTATGGTCATCCTTTCATCAAGGATAAAATAATTGTTCTTAATGCAATCACTACTTTTTTCTCTGATATCAATAATAATTATGATCCAATAATGAACTATACCTTTGACAATATCCCGGAAAATCAAAAAATATTATAATTGAACGAACTTGAAGTACTGAATAGCTTATAAAAATTACCAGCTACAAAAGGTAATGTTATGATGAAAATAGATTGAAATGTATGGTGTGTATGGATTGTACTCCGCTAAACACAATAAAGCTCACTTCACTTTTTTTTATGATGAAAATGGGGAGAAGGGAATAAATGCGAATGTGAGGAGATATGAGCATGCCTTGCCTCAGGCCTTATTTAACATGTTAACTGTGTGCAAAAAGGCACACATGGCCCATTTTATTTTTCTTGAAATAGGTAAGGGTGCCCCTCCAAACGTTACGGTTTTGCCCTTTTATGTAAATGTTTTACACAGCCCTAACCATGTTAAAATAAACTCTGTCTTCCCTGCGAAAAAGTTATAAAAGCACTGCACACGGCAAGATGCGGGGCAGTGTTATAGAAAGGTAAGAGAAGAAGAAGGACGATTTGGGAATATTGTCCCAAATCGTGTACGTTATACGAACATCGTGCTTTTGCGAATAAAATCCATACTTTGTTTCTTCCAATTTCGGAAGCCCACTGCCTGTTCTATTATCAGAATAATCCATTTATAAAAACCCGCTGAGTGACCAAAGCCCACACGTATTTCCAACCCTAGACGGCCCTGAGCACACTAACTGTGCCTGAGCATTCCCAACGTACTTATCAGGACGCTGATCCGCTTTGAATTTCGTGTCATTCCGGGAAACCCGTCGTAGATAAAGCAGCAACCATGTAAGACTGACTAATTCCATTCATATCCGCTATTAGCCTACAGATCATCCACATTACCTAATCTCTCCCTCCTTTCTACAGCAAAGCTATTCATTAGGACCCCTCATGTCGCAAAGACAGGGAACAGATAAATAATTCGGAACTTCGAACTCTGGATAATTAGTAGGAAACAACACCGTCATAATTCCTAATGGCTCTGTCTGGACGGTATCATACTCCGCTCCGGGCAGTTCCACCATGGAACTTTTTGTTTTACCATTTTTATGTTTAATTGGGCAGGCAACATCAAAGCTATCCAACAAGGCTGTGGTGATTAGGTTGGCCTTGTGTTTCAGACCACCAAGAGTGCAAGTACACTCAATCTCTAATCCCTCAAATCTGCTCAAGTCTCTCTTTGGCTAGATTAATCCCAGACATTCTCCACCAAGATCCGGCTACCTGAATTAGCGTCCCAAACAAAAGTTTCCCTTAAATACCGTAGAATTTCCCCAAATCTTCAGTCGACTTTGGATCTCGCCAATCTCCACTAGTAATTAGAATAAAGTCTACTGCTATGTCTGTCTTAACTCTCGCCGCATAGTCTTTTGTTTCACCACACAAACTATCATAATTTCCAATAAATTTACTATTACATAGTTCGATTCCGAAATCATCCGAGTATCTGTTGATAGCCCAAAACCTCAGAATATTGTTATGATGAAAATAGGGAAGGGAAGGGATGCGAATATGAGGAGACATGAGCATGCCTCTCTGCGAAAAGGGTATAAAAGCTCTGTACACGGCAGGACTCGGGGCAGTGTGTTATAGAAAGGGAAAAGAGAAGGAAAAGGAATTGATTGTCCCAGTAGTGTGCGTCATGCTTAACGAATAAAAATCGTCGCTTCGCAACGATTTATGACACCCCTAACGGGGTGGAGCAGCGCTAGCGCAGTTACCCGGGCATTTATCAACGGTTCAATCAATGTTTGAATATATTTCTTTTTCCCATTTTTATAAATATTAGTTTTTTTCAATACTTGCATCAAAACCAGGATATCTTCGAAACTGAAGGACTAATGCGGTTTAACTTCGAAGTCATCCATCCCAAGTTCTATGTCTGGGGACTATGTACACCAAGTTTCAGTAAAAGCGGGAGGATTTTTTTAAAATACCTGGGTAATTCCGAAACGGTTTGACCGATTCGGTCTAACTTTAAAATAATCCAAACCTCATGTCTAAGGACTATGTAAACCAAGTTACAGTAAAATCGGGGGTAAATTTTTTTACATACCCGGGTAACTCAAAAACGGTTTGACCGATTCGGCCCAACTTCTACGTAATCCAAGCCCTGTGCCTGACGACTATCTACACTAAATTTCAGCAAAATCGGGAGAACTTTTTTTAAATACCCGGGTAACTCCGAAACGGTTGGATTGATTCGGGCCAACTTCGACACAATCTAAGCCCTATGTCTGGGGACTATCTACACCAAATTTCAGCATAATCAGGGGAACTTTTTTCAAATACCCGGGTAACTCCGAAACGGTTTGATGGATTTGGCTCAACTTCGAGCTCATGAACGCTCTATGCCTGGGGACCATGTACACCAAGTTTCAGGAGAATCGGTTGATCCGTTTTGTAGTTATCGTGTTAACGGACGACCAGACGTACAGACAGTACAAACTTATAAGGGGCGCTAGCGCTGC
>JAQGAK010003875.1:0-13695 GCA_034696945.1 Lipothrix lubbocki
TATCAATTTTTGTATCAATTTTTGTATCAATTTTTGTATCAATTTTTGTATCAATTTTTGTATCAATTTTTGTATTTTTTTCAAATTGTTTTCTGGAATGTAAAAACCAGGTAATCCTATTTATTTATCATGGTTTCTTGCATTGTACCAACTGTGCAGATAGTTAATATTGCCTTTTTCAGCGACGATATTTTAAAAACCTTTTTTGTGTGTGTTATCACAGAGCGATATGATTGTGCATATAAACGTAAATATAGATGTGTTTATTAGGAATATTATGCGCAGTGCTATGTAGAAGGATGAGGGAAAGGGATTTTCCCCTTCCTTTCCTCCCATAAACAAAAGAGCATTAAACATTGTTTTAAACATTCAAACTTAATGCATTTATTATACATTCCTGTTCACTCGACTCCTCTGCGGGCTCACGGGAATTATTTCCCCGTCTTTTCTTACTATTTCATTTTGCATTCCCACAAGAAAAAAACAAAGGAAAAATGTATAATATATACGTAAATATTTTACATATATAAAACCAACAACTTTTTTTTATGTTTCCTTACTTTTCCCTTCCTTTTTTAAAAAAAATTTACGAAATCTTGAAAAGAATCAGCAAATTTTCAAAACAATTTTGGTACAAAATTGAAATATTATTAATCCGTAAAGAATTTTTAATTTTTATTAGAATTATTTTTTAAATTTTAATAAAACATCCCCAACAATAGTTTTGCCGGTGAATTTCCCTCCCGAAAAACTTGTAAATGTAGATATATCCTTGGTATTATTTTTAGGGCGGGGAATGTTAAGGGGAGAATGTGTAGAGACTATTCTATTGTGTGGGAATTTCGGAGCATATAACCGTAAAATCCGCATTAAACAGTCGCAAAAGTGGGAATTTAACGGCCACAAACACAAAACAAAACACCAAACTACGGCATAAAACCAGAACAAAAAGTATTTTCCCCCTATAAAAAGATTCCCACACCCTGATGATTCTCATATTTAAATTTTGATACTCTTCTATAATAATATCTGTAATGGTAATAGGCGTGTCCATTAATATTTTTATGCGGGGGAAATGCAACCAAAGAAACAAATATAGAAAGGTAGAGATTTCAAAAGCCCCTTTATTCAAATCTCCCGCCGAATCCTCGTCCGCTATTCCAAGCCGAAATCTTTACATTATTATTAAATATTATTATTCCAATAATTTAATTTTGCATAGTCAGGCTTTTGAATGGCAATTTAAAATTCAAGACCACCAACAATAATTTAAAAATATTCAAGTTCTTACACTACCCCCATGTTTTTAAGAATTGGGCCCGAAATTCGAGTTCTTACTCTACCCCCACTATTTTAAGAATGGGGTCCGAAATAAATAATTAAAAATAATCGAGTTCCTACACTACCCCCACTTTTGTAAGAATTGGGCCCGAAATAAATAATTAAAAATAATCGAGTTCCTACACTACCCCCACTTTTTTGAGAATTGGGCCCGAAATAAATAATTAAAAATAATCGAGTTCCTACACTACCCCCCACTTTTGTAAGAATTGGGCCCGAAATAAATCCTGAAAAATAATCATTTAAAATATATTTCCATTTGGGATTATATTTTCAATAGAAAATAATAATTACCCGATGCGAATTTTTTATTCGCGTGTTAAAACAAATGCAAAAAGGTCTAATTACTGAGAATAAAATAATGGCGGTACATTCAAAAATTTAAATTCTACCAAAAAGGAAGAAGGCAAAATTTAAAAGTCCGATTTTCGCGGGGTGATTTTATCCTCGGGGTATGCTCTTGAGACGATGATAATGATAATAATAATATGTAATAATAGTAAAACACCCGGGTAATAATATTGACGTGGGAAATAAATGTTCCGGTGTATGTTCCTCAAAGGTGCAAAAACTTCAGTGGAACACGCCAAGACAAATGGGCTATTAATTCTTACACACACGAGAACCTGCAGTTTTTCCCACTTTTGGTTCAACACATTTTTACGGATTTTTTTAGTATTTAAGGAAAATGTATTGTATGTATGTACATATTTTACTATTATTATTATGATTATTATTGTTATTATCATGATTACACGTGTGACGTTACCTTTTCTTTCCCGCCTCCTTCCGATTATTATTCCCCAAAAATGACGGCCAACCAACAGCCAACATATAGCTTTTTTAATGTCGAGTGAGCACGGCATACTTTAAAAATAGCGGGAGAATATAGAGGGAGAATATTTATACGTCGGATTATAAATATGTCACTATTACTGATACTGACTAGTGTCAGAATTCTTTGCGGAAATATTTTTGGCGGGAATTTGAGCAATGTTTTTTTTTGTTAAATTGTTTTGTTACATTTTCAATCCTTTTTTTTAATTTTTAATCATTTTTTTTTAATTTTCAAGTATTTTTTTTAATTTTCAATCATATTTTTAAATTTTTAATTATTTTTTAAAATTTTTATTAATTTTTTTTTAATTTTCAATCGTTTTTTTTAATTTTCAATCATTTTTTTTAAATTTCAAATCACATTTTCAATTAATGTTGCAATTTTAAATTTACAAATTTTAACTTTTTAATCATTTTTAAATTTTCACTCTTTTAAAAAAATATTTCAGTCATTGTTTTCAATTTTCAAACATTTTTGTTCAAGTTTTCGACCAATTTTTTAACTTTCAACAATTTTTTAAAATTTTCAGTCATTTGTTTTCAATTTTTATTATTTTGTTTTTAATTTTCAATTATTTTGTTCAATTTTCACTCATTCATTTAAATCATATTTTTTAAATTTTCAATCATATTTTTAAAATTTTCAATCATTTTTTAAAATTTTTTAATCACATTTTATGTCATCGTTTAATTTGGTGTAATTTTTAATCAGTTATTTTTAATGACAAAAAAACAATTTTCCTGTCATCAGTGCGCAATTCGAATTTAATATTCAAATTAAAAGTTCAAATTAGAATATTCTCCGAAGATGACGTCACTGAAGAATTTAAGGAATGCATGCGGCTACGTTTAACAACGACATTGAAAGAATTTAATCGAAATTGAGGCGGGAGCGATTGAAAAATAATAAATTAAATTCCGTACTGACTGATGAACGGAAATCTGTCAAAGAATCAAGCTTAAAAAACTAAAATTAAAATAAAGTTTTTAAAAAACTATAGAAATCAATAGCGGGGGGAACATTAATAACGTGTTTATATGGTTAAATAAATAAATAAATAAATAAATAAATAATTTAAATCTGCGAGTAAGCAAATTTAATAATACAAAACTACATTTCCCATAAATATACTTGATTTATTAAGAAAATGTCCTATTAAAAATTATTATTTCCAATGTCCTCATCTCTTCAGTTTGTTCAGTGTTTTTGGGGGGATTTTCTCCTGCTGAATTGTGAAATTTACTTTTATATTTATTTGTGGAAGAATTGTAATAATAATATTTGTGGGAACAAGGAAAAGGAGAAAATATATAAGAAGAAACATATTACAATCGGCTTAACTATAAAATGAAATTTATGGAATTGAACTGTCAGCCGGAACGGGGACACTTGTCCAGACTCCTCTGAAATACGCATGGTAATTGCCTCGGCTGGCTCCTGGAAAATCTAATAATTTAGAAATTTAAACACGGAAATAGCCGAGGAGACTTTATTTAGTGAATTTACAATACAACGAGATTTGTTCTTTGGGAAAATCTTGAAGAAATATTTATTATTTCTTCTGCTGTGGGGATGAGAAAATCCCGAGCGGAAAATCACGTTTTCTATATAATTTCTTATACAAATTTAATGATTTTCCATTTTAATTTCCAATTTTTTGATTTTCCGTTTTAATTTCCAATTTCATTATTTCCCTTTTTAATTTCCAATTAATGATTTTCCTTTTTAATTTCAAATACCAATTTAATAAATTTTAGTGCATCGATGATTATGAATTGTGAATAAAAATCACGAAAAAAGACAGGACTAAAAAAGGTAAAAAAAGTGAAATTCTTCAAAGAAAAAAAAAGATTAATTTTTAAATTTCAATTATTATGATTACGGACCATTAAAATAATTGCATGGCTTTTGCCGTTTGATAAAATTAATTAATTGAATGTTTCACCTCTTCTCTGCATAATTGTTTGTCATGTGTGTGTGCCGGTATTTAATTATTTTTTTAAAACTAATTTGACCTTAAAATAATAAAAAAAATTCCCTATTTAAAAAATAATAAATGAAATTCTGACTAATTAATATGATAATTTCTTTGGATATGGAATAATTAATTTAATGATTTCAAATAATGTTTTCTTGGGTTTTTGATGATCCTTTTAAAATTTCCTGATCGAGCAGTTTCTTGATTTTTTTTAAAAAAAATTGTTTGTTTAAATTTGTGGGGTTTAATTTGACGTTTTTTTTCTGTTTTGCAGGTCTTAGGGCTTAATTTTGTAAATAATTTTCTTTTTTTCCCGATATTGTTTGGCTTAACATTTGATAATTTTTCTTTCTTTTCATTGTCCTTGTCGTGATTTTTATTTTTAATTTTATCTCTATTTTGCAGGTTTTTGGGCATAATTTGATATTTTTCTTAATTATTTTTTCAAATTCAGTTACAAACTTCAAAAATTTCTTCGGGACATTTTGCTCGATTGATTTTGACTGAGTTTTGTGACTAATTTATTAATCGTGACTAATTTTGTTGGATTTGGTTTAATCAATTTAATGTATTTGAAATTGCAAGAATTATTTTTTTCTGAATAATTCTAAATTTAATCAAATGTGTTTCTAATTGTTGTTTTTATTTTTATTATTTTTTGTATTTTCCCTCTGGAGCAGTTTCGTCTCGGAGGAATGGAGTGCTTGTAGCGCCAGTTGTGGGGAAGGGGTCCGACGTCGGAAGGTCGTGTGTAAAATCTTCCTTGAATTCTCCCGCACCATCGCCAGTCTGCCCGATAAGGAATGTCCGGGACCGAAACCTTCGGAGAGGGAGAGTTGCTTCAGTCAGCCTTGTCCAGCAGCAGCGTCAGTTCAAATTTTCATGGAATTTTTTATTGCAATAATTGTTTTAGGATTTATTTGGAGCCCACTCCTTAAAAAGAAGGGGGGAGTGTTTGAACTTATTATTTAATTATTGGGGTTTTACTAAAAATGGATGGGACAGTGTTGGAATTCAATTATTTTCAATTATTTATTTCGAGCCCAATTCTTAGAAATGGGGGGGGGGTGTAAAAGCTCAATTATTTTTACTTGTTTATTTTGGGCCCAATTCTTAAAAAAAGTGGGGGTAGTGTAAGAACTTAATAATTTTTAATTATTTATTTTGAGCCCAATTCTGAAAAAGTGGGAGGTGTCTGTACTTATTTTTTTATTATTAATTTAATGGCTACTCTTTTAAAAGGAGTGGGGACTGTTAGAAATTTTTAATTTTAATTATTAATTTCGGGGCCACTCCTGAAAAAAGAGAGGGAGTGTTGGACATATTTTTTAAACTAATTTTTTTAGTATAATGTATTATTTTTATTCTTTTTTTAGTGTACTTTTGCGATGTCTATAGAACAAACTCTCGACTCCCTCATTTTAATAGCTGTATGGAGGAGCTAGGGACAGAAAAAGAAAAAAGTTTGCTGGGTCGTAGTCATATTTCAAATTGGAACATCTATAATAGCTCTTTCTTCTTCTTCTTCTCCTACTTCTTCTCCTACTTCTTCTCCTTGCTCTGCTCTATTAATTTTACGACTCTATCTTCTCCTTTTACATAAATCCACCCAGCCAGACCAACAACAATCATAAGGGATCCGTACGGATTTCTGCAATCCTAAATACTTCGGGGTCTTATTATTATTATTATTGGTCCGTGTCCAACAACCTAGAGTAAAACATTCCCTGGACACACGAAGCTCCGAATATCCCGAATATTACACAGATGTGATGTTCAATTGAGCCAAAATTACTCTTTTTTCTTTCTTTTTTTTTTTTTACTTTTAGTTATACAATTCATTATATAATTTGTATTTTTTTGTTTTTATTTTGTATTTTTTTGTTTTTACTTTGCATTTTTTTGTTTTTACTTTGTATTTTTTTGTTTTTATTTTGTATTTTTTTTTTTTGTTTTTGTTTTTTATTTTGTATTTTTTTTTTTTTTATTTTGTATTTTTTTTGTTTTTATTTTGTATGTTTTTGTTTTTATTTTGTATTTTTTTGTTTTTATTTTGTATTTTTTTGTTTTTATTTTGTATTTTTTTGTTTTTATTTTGTTTTTTTTTATATTTAAGATTTTCTTTTTAATATCGGAACCCCACTTGAAAACTAATAAGAATCGAGAATATTGCTTGTGCATAGTAAACTGAGTAAAACTATTTTGCAGAGACGATGGACTATTAAAGAAATATGATGATGATGATGATAATAATAATGTTCCCCGATATCCTTATAAGTATAGATCAGATTTATTGGAGTAACTGAATTAATCTGGGTCAGCCTTAATCGAGTTTTCTTTCCGTTACCCGATATCTCTCTCCATACTTATTCCAATCGGATTAATGCTCAAAGTTTCATCGACCAGATCGATTAAATGCGTAAATCCTTTATATCTTTCGTAATATTTTGTTGGTGGAGATCTATAATCTCATATATTTATTATTATTAAAAAGTGATTCGATCAGCAGGTCATTATCAACTTTTTTTTCTCTTACAAAAATCAATAAAATTTGTGAACCCAAACTCGATCCGCCATAACGGGAAAACATTATTGTCTCCATGTGTAAATTTCCTCTGTATGTATATGAAGATATAGAAAAAAAAATTTTTTTTAAAGAAATTGCCAAGAAAACAATTGTCGTCGTCAGGACCTTTTCCCTGAATTTATTTCCGTCCGGATTTTTTATGTCCTCGTGTAAAAAAAACTTTTTCTGTTTGACTGCATGGGACAAATATGATGATTTTACAGCAGAAATAATAATCGATTAAATGATTTTTTTTTATTAATTTTTTGTTTGGATTTCGATTTTGTACAGAAATCGCGAAGGCGAAGACCCGGATTTGTCGGATTCCCACCACGCCGCACTGGCGGATTCGGATGCTGTGAGTTTGGCGTCTAATTACCGGAAGACCATCAGCGTTGGCTTGCCACCAGGAATCTCCCATCAAGACATGACCTTCTCCTGGAAACTCATCGGATATTCCCCCTGCTCGTCTTCCTGTCTTGGCGGTACAAAAAATTATTTTAAATTTACAAACAATTATTTTAAATTTACAAAAAATTATTTTAAATTTACAAAAAATTATTTTAAATTTACAAAAAATTATTTCAAATTTACAAAAAATTATTTTAAATTTACAAAAAAATATTTTAAATTTACAAAAAATTATTTTAAATTTACAAAAAATTATTTTAAATTTACAAAAAAATATTTTAAATTTACAAAAAATTATTTTAAGTTTACAAAAAATGATTTTTAATTTACAAAAAATGATTTTTAATTTACAAAAAATTATTTTAAATTTACAAAAAATGATTTTTAATTTACAAAAAATTATTTTTAATTTACAAAAAATTATTTTAAATTTACAAAAAATTCCACAAAATTTGCCAAAATTTAAAAAAATTACCACTTTTTGAAAATTTTAAAAAATGCCTCAAATAAAAAAAAACATTATTTACAGTTTAAAAATGCATTATATAAAATTTTAATTTTTGAATTTTGAACACTAATTTTTTTAAATTATTAAAAATTAATGTAAATGCCAATAATTTTGAAATCCGGACGCAGGCGTTCAAGACGCGATAATCCACTGTGTCCGAGACTACGACCAGCGAGTGGCGACTCCGGTGTTATGCGAGGATCGGCAACAGCCAGACATTGCGACCACGCGGACTTGCAACGACCATGCGTGTCCCCCGCGCTGGAACGTCTCGGAATTCGGACCCTGTTCCAAGCCTTGTGGTAGTGGAGTCATGACGAGGGAGGCAAGAAATAAGTTTTTAAACAGATTTTAAATTTTTTGTTTTTAAATTTCACAAATTAATTTTCAACATTTTTGACAAATCTTGTAATTATTTTTTAATAAATTTATTGCTCTAAGAATTAGTTCTGATTTTTTTTAAATTATTAATTTTTTTTTTATTTTTTAAAAAAAAATACAAAAATTAAAAAATAATAATTTTTTTAAAAATTTTAAAATAAAAATTTAAACAAAATAATAATTTTTTTAAAATAATAATTTTAAAAAAAATAATAAAAAAAATAATTTAAAAAAAATTATTTAAAAAAATAATTTTAATAAAAAATTTAAACGATTAAAACAAAAATAATTGTTAAACCAAAGCTAGAAAAATATTTCCGATATTAAAAAATTTAATTCTTAATAAAGAAATCCATTGAGACATTGAGAAGAGTAATAAGAGCATTAGCTTTCCCCGAATTTTTGATCAATTACCGATGATGATGGGAAAGAGGGAAAAGAGTTTGACGTCAAGTACAGATGCAAAGGAAAAATGGGAGGAATAATAAAAGAAAATCAGGTTTCATGAACAGATTTTCTACTTTGATTTTTCCAGTTTTTTTTCTCTCATTCTTTCGTATTTATACAGCAATTCTTTTTTTTATAAATATATAAAATAAAAAAGTGCAGCATATACATAGAAGGAGTGCTCGGTCAAGTGAAGCAATCAAAATAAATGGAAAAGTTGATATTTGATACGAGGAGCAGCAGCGCGGAGTTTTTTGTCTTCCTTTTATTCCTGATTTTCTCTTTCCAAAGCTTTTTCGCCCTCTCGGCGGTTCGGTTTTCTCGGAAAAATTTCCAGTTAAAAAGGTTTTTTCTTTCGTATACTCTCCTATAATATAATAATACTTTATTTTTTTTTACTCCTTTTTTTTTGCAAACATGACTACTCCTTTTTTCGGCTTTTTTTGCAGAATGATTCAAGAATAATAATAAGAGGATTGAATACAAAAAGGAGGCTTCTGGGATCTTATAAATTGGGAAATGGAATATGAAATCTCCTTTCGTTTATCATTGTTTGACTTATTATCGTTAGTGCAGCACATGTACTTTTCAGTTTTTATTCTGTATATTTTGTTTTTCTTTTATATTTTTTTATATTTTCAACAAATGTTGAAATAGGACGAGGAGCTTTTAACTTTTTGGATTTCTCTGTTATTTTCTTTTTGCTTTTCCAGGTTTTTTACTTGGTCTTTCTTGTTGTAGTTTCCTTGGAATTACCTTCGTCATGTTTGCTTTTATGACAGTTTTCTCGTCCGAGATTCTACAATTTTTTTATCAGGTTTTCTTTAATTTTTATGGATTCATTTCTCCAGTGATTGTAAATTTTGTTCATTAAATTTGGTGAACATATTTCTTTAATTTTCATTAATTTTTGTAATTGTTGTGATTTTTTAAAATTAATTTTTGTATTTTTTTAAATTTAATTTTTGTATTTTTTTAAATTTAATTTTTGTATTTTTTTAAATTTAATTTTGTATTTTTTTAAATTTAATTTTTGTATTTTTTAAATTTAATTTTTGTATTTTTTAAATTTAATTTTTGTATTTTTTTAAATTCAAATTTTGGATTTTTTTAAATTAAATTTTGTAATTTTTTTAAATTTAATTTTTGTATTTTTTAAATTTAATTTTGTATTTTTTAAATTTAATTTTGTATTTTTTTAAATTTAATTTTTGTATTTTTTTTTAAATTTAATTGTTGTAATTGTTGAATTTAATTTTTTTTCATTTTTTCTTTAATTGTCGTAAATGTTTTTTTTAATTTTTGAAAAAATTTTTGTTTAGTTTTTCTAATTTTGTTTCCTTATGATTGTCGTTAATTTTTTTCTTTCATTGTTTTAAATTTTGTTCTTCAATTTTAATTTTTGAAAATGTTCTTGAATTTTTGGTGACTTTTTTCTTGAATTTTTATTTTTTCACGATTTTGTTTCTTTAATTTCAAATCCTTGCGATTTTTTTCTTGAATTTTATTTTTATTTCAATTTTCAAACAATGAAACTTTGCAAGAAAATTGTCTGTATTGTTCCGCATGAATGTACTCAAAATTCTGTGAACTCCGAATTTATTTTTCTTCTAAAAAATCCCCCCCCCTCCTGATTTTATCTTTAAACAAACCCTAAAGAAACTTGAGGATTTTTTCGAAAAGGAAGGAGTTCCAAAAGCATAAAATAAAAGGAGCATTGATTTTGTAGGAAAATATTTGACACAGAATTATTTCCGGGTGGTTGGAGTTTGTATGGGAAAAGGGTTGAGGGAGATATGTACAGAGAAGGAAATACAAAGGGATGAGGAAAAAGGAAAAAGTAACTGCGGTAGGAATAGTTGATCTTTTCGCTGATTTCCTCTTTTCCCCTTTCTGCAATATATAAAAAAAATTTTTTTTTATCAAATTTACCATTTTTTTCCCATATAAATATATAGAATTCTATATAGGGAAAATAATGAAACATTTATATCCATATAAGGCTCGTCTAATGTATTTATTAAAAAAGGACTTTTGTGGTGTGGCGATATGGCGAAGGCAAAAAAATCAAACTTTAAGTTCAAATGATAAATTATATACTCCAGCATTGTGTAGATTTTTTTTTTTACTTTTTCCCGATTTTTTTTTGATTTCCCAATTTTTTTAGAAATAAATCCCTATATGGAAGTAATAATGGAATAAAATAATGGCCGCCCGCCCAGAACTTCTCCTCTTTTGTTGAATACCTGGACCGCAGAGATTCTAACGAAATTTTTATTTTTCTCATATTCTACTTTTTTGTATTCTAGTAGAGCCTAATAAAAATAATTACGAAAAACATTTTGAAATTGAAGAAAATACTGCAGGAGTAATTTTTTATTTTAATAATAATTCTAAAATTATGTAATACAAGTATAAGGGGAATATGTTAATGTAATTTTGTATCAAATGGATAATATCTTGGAAAAATTTAATTAAAGTTTGTTGTGTGTTTTTTTTTTCGGGGGAATTTCAGGTCAATTGTATTCATGAAGTGACGCGTGGGAGCACCGTAATTATCCCGAATGACAAGTGCCCGCATCCTGTTCCCCGGACCGAGAAATTGTGTAATACGATTAACTGTGCGCCGTTTTGGGAGCCCGGCGAGTGGGGCAAGGTGAGAACGTTGGATTCCCACGTCTGGAATATACGATATATACGTAAAAATATGCAAAAAGGGGGTCTACTAAATTAAGTAAAATATGTATATTTTTAAGAATTAAATAACAAATTAAAAGTTTGAGAACTATATACACCTCGATAATAGAACACCCTGATACATAAGATCCACTTCCCGTACGTGATTTGGATGAAAAGCATCTGGGTTTAGCCACATCTAATAATGATACCGTTTTGTAAAAATAACAACACAACTAAGTACGTGGCCTTACCGAGAACAAACATTATTAATAAATAAGTTTGTAGAAAGTAGACGCCCAAATAAGGGGGGTGGTTTCAGTAATATTTGTTGTTTGTGTTGTTGCCGATTCGATTGCCAGGCATTATTGATTTTTATCCATTTACTTTTAAAGGTTTGAAGACATAAACCCAGGTTACGTCTTGAATTTATTTTATTAACGAGCAGAAATAGAAAAACATCATAATGTAATTCATAATCCGATAATTTGCTAATTTTCTTGTCTCAGCCAGTTATCATTAAATCTGAGTTATGTCCTTACAAAATGAATCAGAAATGTTCTCTAAAAAGTTTGGAAAGGTCAAACGATGGGTTCAGAGGACATTTTTGTTGCGTTGACTTGAGGATATATACAGAAAAAGCTTAAATTTCCTATTGTTCAGGGAATGTATGGATTGCTTTTATTAGGTCAAATACAATTAACGAAGGGTAATTTTAGTTGTTGTCACCCCACAATTTGTGCTCAACCGAAAAGCTCAGCTAATGTCAGCAACGTTGTGTATCCTATAAATGTATAATGTTATGTAATTCGTATATTCCTTAATAACTGAATCATAACAATAAACATTTAGAATTAGCCCATCCAGCGGAGTTTCATACAAGCCACGTATTCCCATACTTGACTTGTGAATTCGTTGAAACGTTAAACCAGAATTTGGCTTTTGTGGTACAGCTCAAAGGGTAAAAACATTTAGTGTGCCGAAATTCGTGTGATAATTTATAAATTAAATTTATACTAAACTAAATTCATAGTTTTATCTAATTAAACAAATCTTCGACCATTTATAAAAGTCGTAAAATTGTTTGAGGTGAATTAATATTTGTATTACAAAACAAATTTCAGTGCTCGAAATCCTGCGGTGGAGGCCTTCGAACCCGGCCGCTGTACTGCAAGCAAATCATAGCCCTGGGTCAAGTCGTGGAATGGCCGAATCCCGACAACCACTGCACTCATCCCCGACCTATCGACTACCGGGCCTGCAACACTAAACCCTGCAACAAACCTAAAGTATGTCATGACAATTTGATTAGCCTTAAGTCAGTATAGATTATATACAGTCATAGTAAATGTTGTATATTCATACGCATTCCATGCAAATATTTCTGTTAATATCTTCTTCATTCACTAATTTTCACATTTATCCATTTTACTATTATTTATCCCCATCAGATTCCTCCCACTCGTCTGCCGAACTTACGTACTATTATTATCGAAAATGGGGCTGCAATGCCATTCAAGCAATTCAATTCCGCCGACCATAATAAGAATATTGTCCTTTGAACGGGCAACGACGTCCTACTAAAATCCAAACATATCCTAACTGTAATGTCGCTGTTTCAAATGTGGGGGATTATTCTCATTCTCAACCATTATTACTAGTGTACGTGTTACGGTCATCTATGTACACGTACACAACGGCCTCAAATAGGAAAACGGGACTGTCTGCATGCTTTATATATGCGGATGCATTCCTATTTGTTTGTGAAATTCCCAGAACTTGATGAGGACGGAATGGGCCTCTTTTACTGCCCGGGCTAAGTGCCTTATGTATGTACATACGTGTATGCATATGGATAAGCCCTTTGTTTTTGCATGCATATGTATGCATACAAATCTATATATGCAGATGCATGAACGTATGAGGGAAATGGCCAAAAGGGAGAGTCGAGGCGGGCGGGTAAAGAGGAAGAAGACAAATCAATTATTCCGCCAGCCGCTCTTAACACTCCCGGCCATATCCATGTCTGTCTATGCGTCCTTGCATTTTCTGTCGTCTTCTTGCCCTCCAAACGGTTCAAACGATACAACCTCTATATAGCTACTACATACATAATACTTCCCCCCTTTATATGTAGTTATTATAGTAGACACGACTCACAAAAAATATTTGGGTTGTAGCCAGGAATTACATACTCCATATATATACAACATACTTTCAACGAACCAATGGCCCACTTATGACCTCCAGATTTTTTTTTCCTGCGCTATTTGTTCAAGAGATCATTTTCTGCTTTTAAGACCCTTATTATTTCTCTGGTTTCCAATGAGATTTTCATGTTGTCAAGTGCCTTTATTTGTGATTCCAGACCTTTTCGATGGTTTCTATCGATTTTAATCTTTTCCAGCGGATCTTTCTTTGTTTTATTTACTTTCGCCAATATTTATTTTATTGATGTTTATTTTTGTACCAATTTTTGTATTTATTTTTGTGTTTATTTTTGTATTTATTTTTGTATTTATTTTTGTATTTATTTTTGTATTTATTTT
>JAQGAK010003876.1:0-13694 GCA_034696945.1 Lipothrix lubbocki
TTTATTTTGAATTTATTTTGAATTTATTTTGAATTTATTTTGAATTTATTTTGAATTTATTTTGAATTTGTTTTGAAATTATTTAGAATTTATTTAGAATTTATTTTGAATTTATTTTGAATTTATTTTGTATTTATTTTAAATCCATTTTGCATTTATGGACTGCTGGCTTGAATATTAATTATTTTCCTCGTAAATGCGTTAACGAATCAACGGAAATATATTTACTATAGTATCGTTGTAGAGATTGCTCTACTCCAATCACTAAAAAGAATTCTCCCCCCATAAATATTGTAGACTAATGGCGAACTAATGATAAAACTGTTGCGCAACACCATAGTTATTAACTTATTAACGGCAATTCCATTAAAGACACTACACAGCTCCCATTAAATTTTAGAAGGAAGAGGAATGCGCCTTGACTCGCCACTATTAATCGCTCTAATGCTAACGTGATCCATTAAAATTGAAAATTGCCGATTAAATTAGCATATGTGGTGGTCTGTCGTGCCTTAATAAATATATACAAAAAATATAAGTGTGCCTGCCATCGTCATTGCCGCTGCCGTCAGTATCGTCTTCATAACGTGCAGATGCACTTCAGCTGTATATTTACATACCGCAATCGCAATTAATTTTATTACAGCCAGTAAATTTACATGAAGTTTATACATAAATATTTTATACATAAATTTTCCCGATAAATCTCGCACAATTAAATGCTGACGATATTCAATTAAAGCAATACATTCCTCGTTGTTGCTGTTCAATGGTAACGATAGCCTTTCTGGATCCAAAAAGATATTCAGATACCAGCGAGATATGGCGAACATCAAAGGATTTTTATGCATGTAACTATATTTTTATGTAGATGTATATTGCCCTATTAAAATCTGTACATCGCACATATATATTCCATATTAAAAAACCTTCAAATAAATATCGTCGTTGAAGAGGCAAATACAACTATCTCCACAGGTGCTAAAATCCAATAAGAAAGACTACAACTTCCGAATATTGTTTTTAAAGGTTGGAATGCAAAAGTAACTATCCCGTTTATTTACCATTGCAATCGCACATAAGCGGTAGAAACTCCTGGAATATGTTCCCTTCTTCTACAACATGCAATAAGACTTGGCAGTAGTTTTCCATAGCAGCAGCGGGATTTTGCTTGCCGAATAAATGCGCTATACTCATGACAATGTAAAGAATAGGCCATGCTTCTAAACGACATAGTCTGTTTTGCATGGGAATATTTGTGAAATATCTTGTAGTACCGTAGTAATCCTTATTATTGCTTTTTAGCATAACCGTGCAGATATAGTTATATTGGCCTCTTCAACGACAAAATATAAACAGAACATATTGAAAAAAGCCACTTGAACATCAAAGATATTAAATAGATACTTGAATTAAAGCCATTACGCCACGTCACATGCCAGCGAGTAAACGATAAAAGCTAAACGGCATTTTAGTACGCAGTTAGGGCCTACCCTAACATTTCTCCTTCAGCGTACTCTCATTTCCTTGTTGTTCCTCTCTCCATGTCTCTCTCTCTCTCTCTCTCTCTCGCTAGCTCGTCAATATACGTAAATATATTATGAATACATAACTCATAGCTTTATTCCTCCAACAAGCTGCGCAATGGATATAACGAAAGTCAATATATGCCCTACATTTTGTTATATACACAAAATATTAAATATATACCTTAAAAGTTTTATATAAGCGCCTTCCCAACCAAACATCAACATATTATACAAAGTCTTCACTCACTTCTAGGTATAGTTATATTCTCGTAATTGAACTTGTCATGCTTCGCTATACTGATAAACTTACACCTATGCATGTTGGATCTTGGTACATATTATTATGGCAACATCACTGAACAGGTTAACCTTGTAATCCTTACTGGAATATCATCCGCGTGGTTAGTTTAAATATTAACTTTTCTCTGTGCCTATATATAAAATATATGGAACTAATTCGCTATATGCTGGAAACAAATATCTTGTATGATTTGGCATATATGCACTATTCTTATATAAGCAATGGACTTCTGTCCTGTAGATGT
Organism: Lipothrix lubbocki; assembly: GCA_034696945.1. Lineage (NCBI taxonomy): Eukaryota > Metazoa > Arthropoda > Collembola > Symphypleona > Sminthuridae > Lipothrix > Lipothrix lubbocki. The sequence continues at coordinate 2,075 of JAQGAK010003876.1, forward strand.
CATTATTTGTATCCTTACCATACCTTATTACTGTAAAAGTATATATGGAGAAACCTAAACATTGATATAAGATGAAGAAGCTGAACTGACGATATTTATTTTCACTTCATTTTTATATAGAAAATTCTTTCGGTATATTTGTTCAATCCTGCTTTTTAGATCAGCAATAAAGTAAATAAAACAACTGACATGAACATTGCTCTTTTACTAGGCATATTGCATTTATTTTTAATCAATTTTTGGTCCTTGCAACTTTTTTCATTTTTCTGCTTAGGCTCAAAGAAGATGTAGTTGTTATTCATGTTTTTCATTTAATTTTTTTTCCAACTTCGTATTAATTTTGTATCCATTTTGTATCCATTTTGTATCAGTTTTGTATTAATTTTGTATTAATTTTGTATCAATTTTGTATCAATTTTGTATTAATTTTGTATCCGTTTTGTATCAATTTTGTATTAATTTTGTATCCGTTTTGAATCAATTTTGTATCAGTTTTTGTATCAATTTTGTATTTATTTTGTAACAATTTTGTAATTATTTTGTATAATTATTGTATCAATTTTGTATTTATTCTGTATTTTATTTTGCATTTATGTATTGCAAATATGTTTAAAATAAATTGATGCAGAAAAATTAGACTAACAAAGAAAAATTTCAGCAACAAATCATCATGGACAACAATGTCTTTTGTAACAATAAACCGCAAACATCCTGACAGGATCACTCCAAACTTTCTGCTCTCGCCATTTAGCAGTTTATCAATTCAATGACACGAGAACAAATGTAATAAGCAGCCCACCGTTAACCGTATAATAATACCTAACTGCATTTCAGAAGCATTAAAAAATTCAACACATTGCCACATATGTAGATACCTTAATATCCCCTTTATCTGCTCATTAGAACTCATTCATCGTCCATAATTCCATAATAACTACATTCCCCCAGAAGCTTCAAATCTTCCAGGAAGAATAACAAATAGATACTCATATAGTATACCTTGTCAAATTAAATAGAGTATATGACATATCTATGTTAATATAAAATAAATAATAAAGCCCAGGATACAAATTACAGTCCAATAATGGAATAATTCCAAAATTGTAATTTAGTATTTAAATATAAGTAAGAAATTGTGAAATATAAAAGAAAAAGCCATGAATATGATCTTCAATGATTTCCCAGTAAAAGCAGAGGAGACTCATCATCAAGTTTCTATGCAAACAATTTGCTTACTACAAAAAATACATAAATTTTGTCTGGTTATCTTGTTTTCGTCTACATCCTTTTCACTTTTCTCTACATTCCCCATACTTATATAATGTACTATATATTCTATATTTATTTTATATTTCTCAATTCCTCTTCCCAGTTTTTGCCAAATTATCAACATGGGAAATATCACTGTCTATGATCCACAATACAGGGAAATAATTGTATGGCGTAAAACCCTGAATTAATAATAATCCCCAGTAAATTACATATTATTATTAGTATTACAACATCACATAAAATTACAGATTACGTCTGTAAGCTTGTCAATTATAAAAATCCAAAAAAATACTGGAAAAAAGAAATTATTTATAAAGAGAAAAAAACTATTTTTCTATAATAACTACTTGATTGGAGTAAAACTCTCGGCATGGAAGCTCATTTGTTCATTTCATTGTATAACGCAAATTGTATGTATATTTATAATAGCTCAAATGCAATAAATGCTTGGCTGCTGTACATGCAAATGTAGATACTACATACATTTGTCCACGTGAGTCTGAAAATAGTCCACATGGAAAATGTTGGAGTAGGTTATTGCGATATATTTTACGATCAAATAGACAAATACGACGTCGACGACGACAGCGACGAGTAGGAAGAACAAACCAGGAACGGATTATTTAACATATGCATACTTAATTTAAATTCAGCTATAAACACGGCATATGTACGTACATATGTACAGCATCATAGAAAGCCTTTTTAAAGCTTTTCTCCTATATGTGATGTGGAACTATGTATACTGAGAAAATTCATAGCGCTATGTACTGCGAGTATATGGAAATTTAGAATATATCTTTATATGCATTTATATCTATACTATGTACGTACATATTATGTAAAATCTATAGTGTAAATATGTATATAGTAATAATAAGTCCCTCCATTTCCACGCTACACCGCGGAGCTCATAACCTTGGACAATATCATACACATTGGTTGGGTTTTTAGATGGAAGAGACTAACTAAGTAAGCTACTAGTATTCTATACAAGAGTGAGAGAGGAGGATTCTATTATAAAATATTTATGCACAAGCTAAATTGTTCCATCCGATGAGTTCACTTCACTCACTCACTCACTCACTAACTCACTCAGCCGTTCGCTCGATAAATATGTAAAAGCGGAATTATACACACTTATACACTATAGAGATACAGGTAGGTCGTATATGTGTCATGTACATACATTCCCACTCAACATTTCAACTAATAATACTCTTTTTGCCTCTTCTCTCACTGCTACTACGATTACCTCGATGGAGTTATCATACCTTAGAATTACAATTGTGAACTTAACAGGTTTAATATGCCAAACTGTATATTTGTATACTAACTACATATATACTTATCTAATGTAATAACTACAATGCATAGAGGTATATGTCTACTTTCAATAGTATATTCATATAATTCATACTATATTGTACCTGTGTGAAGTCAACATCACCAACATCACAGGGCACATATAGTATAGCCATGGTATACACAGTATTGATAGTATAACTTCGACTTTATACACAGAAAAACCGTGAAAACGATCGATGTATATAATATATAGTTAATGTATATATGAAGGTATGTATACTCTCCATTAGGAAGGCATTTAGCAGCCCTAACCTATCATAAGGAGGCATTGAGTTCCATTCGACTTCAAGGACTTTCTTATTATCATCGGGAGGAATGTACGTATGGAGGACGAACATCAAATATGCATGGAGTCGTTCAGGAGGCAAGTATATATACATATCTAAATTCATATACAGTGTGTGTAATATAGAATGTACTTATAACATGCCGTTATTGAAGAGACAAATATAACTATCTACACAGTTGCTAAAAAGCTATAAGAATTACGACGGTACTAATGTTCTGGAAGTGTAGTAATTCTTATTGGATTTTAGCAATTGTCGAGATAGTTATATTTGCCTCTTTAAAGACAATATACCGCAAACGTTGGATGCATGTAAATTAGGCGTATAATATAAAGTTAATAATTATGCATAATATGATTTCCATTTCACAGTTTTTTAAATCGAAATTCCTGCATAAAGAATTTTTTGCATGTATTAGCCCCTAAATTTTGCTAATTCTTTTTTTTTAAATTCAACCCTACGAAACGCTTAAAACCGTTGTAGAAAATTTCAACTCGCAAACTTCTTTGTTGTAAGGTAAGTTTTGTATTTATCCCTCTTACAGAACTGTAGCTGAATTATTGAAATATATTTTTCATATACAAGAAAAGCAAATGTTAAATAGTTTTTAAACAATAGTTAATGCATTGTAACCTAATGCATGCAAACCTAATTTCCCAACAATAATTTCTTGGAGCGGAAGAATAAAATATTGCGGAGAACGCATTGTCTGTAGGTAAATATTATAAACTTTCATAACAATGCAACGATTGCGTCTTTTCTTATGTAAAAACGAGTGCGCTGTAGGAAATTCCCACGAAGTGCCGCCGAGTGCCAAACATTGGTACAGATTTTCTTATCCGAATAATAACAAAGCCAATAACATATTTACGCTTGTAAATTTTTTCTTGTGTAAATCATAGTGCTATTAGAAATATATATATGGAATCTATACATATATGAATTTCCTATATGCAGTGTGAAACACAGACATACGAAAATATAATTTGCGTGCATAGGCATGGGATTTATATAAATATTCGCGTAAACCTTGGCAATATAGATATATTGTTTCCTATATAATGATACAACCATCGCCTATAGAAAATAACATTGCATGTAGACGACTAATAAGTATTGCATGTACAGGAGAACATGAGAAAACCAAGCATTGCATGTAAAATATACCTAATGTGTATATTCGCCGTTCTTCCCACAAACGACTGGCACGATGGCATTGAAATGCCTCTGATACAGAGACTAAGACAATGTTTCATGGATTGAGCCTGTCGCGTTTCCAGTTTTTACATTCCTACATTTATATAGGAATCCCACTACGTGATCTGTATACAAAGGTATACATATACGCATGCATTATAAGTGTACATTAGACCACACCATTACTATTATTATTACAACAGTAGAGTAGAACTATCATCTCGCCTCATCGTCGTCGTCGTCGTCGTCATCCCTGTACCCAATAGCGCAATAATCCCACTGTGTCTGTCTGCTTTGTAAATGCACTAAGACAATATGCTCCGGAACTATTTTATACAGTACAACCAGCCCCGGATGATACAACATTGAGGTACATAATAAGTCGTAGAGTATGAAAAGTTAAACAATTCTGTATATTCTCTATATTCGTATACTCTCATATAGTACAATAATACGCAGAGATATTACGCAGACACGTATTATGGCCAAACATTATTTTATCCAAGGATCTCTTCACATTATTCTAAAAAAACTACCTCGTATGTATGTACATTCAATGCCGTAATCATTCACGGATTCGCACTTCGCATGTATATAATTTCAACATTATGTACATATCATGGACCTACAGTTTTTAACATTTAGAAGATAGACGAGGATATAAAACTTTACAGACAAAAAGCATTTCGAGTCACACAACACACACACAGACTGTCAGAAAGAGAGACAGACACACACTTTTACATCCAGATCCGCTTTATATAACTGCGATGTGAATCCGTGGATGAAAACCACAAAAACATTATAATGACGACGAGACGACGTTTCTTTGAACTCTCTGAAACTGAATCATTAAAATAGTCCTACATAGAAGAAACAATGAAATAAAAGCTTAATTCAACCCTTAAAAAGTATATCAATAAATTTAAAATTTTAAAAATATTTCCTTTCTATCTTCATATTTCCTGTAATTCCTAATGGAATTCGATAATCTTTTTCCTCCTGCATTCGCAATGAAATTCCCTACCAGAATCATAATTCTGTTTATTAGTAAATTGGTAAATCAAAGTAATAAGAAAATAGAAGAAAATTTAAGGTGTGAGGATATGATCAGTTTGTAGTAATAAGAGATCAAGCGGCATTTCTAAAAAGAAAATGTAATTTTATCACACAGCCAGACTTATTATTTCCCAAGCAAAAATCACGAATTTGATCTAGAATATTAGAAAGATTATCATAAAACCCAGCAATGAGATTAAGATTAAAGAAATAAACTTGTTTTTTTTTATTAATTTCCCTCCCATATGTACAATACATACATACACAAAATATCTCAGCCTATGTAGCTTCCAACTCCGCAGGCTAATGGATTTTGATATTTCGTACCGTATCTGCACCACCAACAAGCGGAATCCTTTTAGAAATCTGAATAATAATAATATAATTAAGACAGTTACACTTTCCAATGTCAAATTAAAGCAGTAATTAAGGCTTTTTAAGACAGGTATAACACAATCAAACTAGTCTAGACAACGGTTGAATGTGAACGACGATGAATTCGAACAGAACCAACGGAGAACGAAGACCATGTTAACAGATTAAACTTCAACCTTAATAACCCTCCCATTTGCTCCTTTTTGTATAAAATATCCTTCATACTTGCCTTTACATCAGTTTACATTACTCCGCTCGCCGCTCAAATAATGGCGGACCGCACAGATGAAAGGTCAAGCGTTCAATCAATCTACAACCATTTTACGTATAATCAGTATGGTTTCAAGATATTAAACTGTTTTTAATGTATTTAATCTTCTTCTCTCTCTCTCTCTAATCATAATTTACCCTTAAGTATCACAATGGACAAGACCCAAGATCTTTACAAGACCCAAGATCTTTACAAGAACCAAAATCTTTACAAGCTTCAAAATCTTTACAAGACCTACAACAACTAAAATCTTAATGAGTTATAGAAGCTTAGTCCCTATTACCTGATTAAGAGTTGAGCATAATATGATCTTGTTTCTCAGAGAAACAAGATCAGGACAAAGGCTCATAATCAGAGGTGAGCAGTGCTGCATTGGGAAGAATAATCAGTCAGAGGTCTAACCGAGAATTTAATCACGAATGTGTGCAGCAGAGGTTAAAAATAATTATTACGCAAAACCTTGTTCATCTTAAACGACAGACAAATTCAGTTCAGATTCTTCTCAGAGAGAGAGAAAAAAAAAGAGAGAGAGAGATGAAGACTATAAGCTACTGCTGCAAGCTACATGTGCATATAAAGTGCGTGTAGTAAAACGATAAAAAAAGTATCTATAGCCGAGCAAGCCCATGTCAAAAAATTTCTGGTGTAAAATCCTATCAGGAATTCATTATCGCGTTAAACCTGCTGCTGCTTCAGCTAATGCTATTGCCGCTGCCCTGCTGATGTTCCTGTCTTCAGACACAAGAAAGATCATCATCATCCTCTTCATCACCACATCACCTGTGTGTGCACAGGATTAAGTTCAACAATGCGGCCAATGCTTTGCTGTATCTACATATTGCAGAATAAATCCGCGTCACACCAAATGTACTCTCTGTACAATCCTGCCAATATCAGCGTGAAAAATCTAATAAAATTCTTGAAACCCAATCCTACCGCCACTATACATATATATTCAGTAATCTTCTGTGTATATAGGAAAGCGTTTACTTTTACTAATACATACAAAATATCTAACGCCTTTTATTCAGACAAAAATCAAATATTTATACTCATCGAAACAAGAATCACATATCGCATATGCTCATCTAGCGAACAAGAGGGAGAGATAGGGAAAGAGACATAGTAAAAAGAAGTTAGCCATTTACAAGTTTCAAATTGATAAGTATCGTCTATATAGAGTCTATGGTGGGTATATGGTAGTACTATACGTATTTGTAAGTGTAGTAATGTGAAATAAAAGTTGTGCATATAGAAAGTATAATGGAGAAGAGAGAAGGTGAAACAAATCAGGATTTGAACGATTATTTTCGATAAAATCGACAAGTACTCCCAGAGAAGAGAGAAATGCAGAAAGACAGAGAGAGAGAGAAAAGCAAGCTTGCTTAACTCTATAATTGTATAGAGATATATAAAATACACAATGGTGTACTTATGGCCATGGCTATTACAACGCAAAGAAACTAACTAGGCTGGTGGATTCCACAGTGTACGCGTTAAATAGGACAAATTAGATGACCTAATGACTTCTACGTAACCTAAACGCTCTTTTTTTAATTTTTCATTTAAACACATTAAACTACATTGTATCTGTAGTACTATAGAAAAGCTCAACGCTATATGCTTTATATGTCCTGAAATATTTTTTTAATTTTTTCAATCCATACATAGGTAAGAGTGTGTATATAATGAGATACCCTATGTGGCCATTCAATACAAAATGAATATATGACAGATATAGATGTATTTACATATAATTCCACACTGATAAACGCACCTCTGACCAATGTCCAGCATGGAAATCATCTACACCCCCGCCCCTTCCTTGGCCAGTATTGATAACAGAAATAATAATTGATAAAGCGTACACTGAGATAGAGAGGCAGAGATGACAAATCACCGTGATTTCATGATTTTAACACCTTTTCAATCATAGCTACAGGCATATATACTGTGCAGTACATATGCAAAATGTACGCATAGATAAATATTTGATAAACCTATACATGTACTCATATGTATATCAAATACAAATGGGTGCACAAGTACATTTACACAATAAAAGGCACTTGACAGCGATTATGATACGATGAGTGCTTCTTGAAACGTGGAGACACTTGAACTTTTCAGACTTTTTTTGTCATCGGCCGGAGCAGCAGCAGCAGAATTGTTATCAATAAAAAGAAGATATACCTTGTACAGATACTTACAAACCTACATATCTATATTTTAATAGATATCTGCGAATACTTCAAATGCTCTCTATTCTACTGCGTATGAGATCCTACTGTTCAAAAAATCATATGCTTCTAAACTCCATTACTATATGTATAGTACATGCAATACAATAAACAAGACTAAAGAGATCCTTGTCATAGTTTGTGGGTGACACTTTAGCTTTTGTTCATGCAATATCAGAACTTCAGAACTGAGAACCAGAGTATGGCGAACCAATACTCAAGGCGAGGAGATTAATCTTGAATATATATTTATAGAGTCAATCGAAGTTAGGAATATAACTATACTGTAATAAAATTATGATACGCAATAAATAAATTGTCCACCATTTAAAATTTTACTCATTATTAGCTCCGTCTCTACTGTCATCGATACTCCTTCAGAGCTTTAGTTTTCGTGTCATATTATTAACTAACAATATGAGCTATATGTAATTTATATACAAATCCTACAGCTTATTAGTATTGCATTACAGCGATCGTGCGTTTATAATTGTTAACGCTGTTCATACTGCTGTCCTCACAGTTTTGCTGACCATTTACTTTTTCCATTTAATTAGTAATTAGTATAGTATAGTTTGCTCTTAAAATAATTATAGAATGCTGAATCAGGATAAAATTCTTATATGCAACGTCGCTCAACAGGCAAACATTGTATAACCAATAATAAATTTGAGTTAAATGTGATCAAATATAGTAATAAGCTATAGAATATCTTCCAAATAAGCTTGACTTTTTCACAATATCCCCCAAAGTCCATACAGTTGAACTATAGTGTACGAAATACAATTCCTACAACATACAATTGTACACAGGCAAAGGTCATAACCCATAATACAACTCCGCTCAACGTGTGTAACACGGGCGTAAAAATGGGAAAGGGCTTAACACTTAAATCTTTGTCAGAGAATAAGTATATATGTACGTCTCTGGAATAAAGGATAAACGGGGGACTTGAAATTATAACCGCGTGAAGACCGATGAGCACGCATAAGAGAACTATAGATACACATATTACCATCTTTTTCACCATATATGTACATAGTCTATACAGTACTGAAGTGACTAAAGTCCCTCCTAAAATTCCCAAATATTTTGCGTAACCAGATCCTTTGGTCCATTAGCAAGGAAGGCGAAGGCTAGTGTATAGGAACCAATGAGTGCAATTACTTCTGTAGATATACATATAACCCAAGTAACCCTTTTCTCATCGTCCAGGGAACTCCTGCGTGTTCCATTCTGCTAATGTTTCCGATCCTTTAGTTATTAGTACAGGGATAATATATACATGTATCTGTATAGATACAAAAAGCATAAATCTACAGGACGATGTGCCTTATTCCTAATAAAAGTGCACACGAATGGAAGTAAAGTCTTATTATATACATAAAGACTAAAGACACGGAGACCTCCGAGGCCAACAGCGGCCAATGCCCTCGGCCTCGTGTTCACACGTTAAATATACATATATATGTGCCTATCTGTATATTTAGTATACAATCATGCTGGAGATACTCTATTTAATATGTATATATTCAAAGTATTATTACGTATATAGAACCTTTAACACTATACTAAATCCAACATTAAAGATACGGTAGTGCCACATCCCCTGCAATTATATGACCATCATCAAGCGCGCGTCCTACGTGTCATACAATTTCCAATTTCCAGGGAAACTTATATATTATAAAGCGTAATAATAATATATTAAACAGGCATTTCAAGTATATGCTTTTAGGTATCTACTATACATATAGGGAAGTAGTGCATATGTAGAACAACAATATTGCATCATCCCTGTGTGCTCCTACTCTGGTCTGGTCAACTACTCCACATGTTCATGTTTTCCTTAAAAATATGTAGAAATATTATATTTAAATATACATATCTATGCTATATATTTAATACTGTACCATATACTATATTCCAGTTTTACTGTATATCTTCTATCCCCAAAATCAAAATCAACCCATCTTCCCACACCTCTGTGCAATAACCCATCCAAGCAATTTTTTTTCATTTTTCCACTACATTTTGACATTTGTTGAACAATGTTACCACACCACCGCATCACCACATGCATGCAATCCAGATATTACGAATCTACTCAAATGACATATATAAATGCATTTGTTTCGTCGACTTGACGGAAGAATAATAACAGCTGATGAGTTACGAACATTTGGCAGCTCACTGGTGATGCACGCGTCTATTATCTATGGAAATATTTATGCATAATATCTACATATGTAGGTAGGTAGGTCCAAACACCTTGATAGTTTTTCGACAATTCAGGAAAAACGAATAAAGTTGCCCCCGCTAGTAGTAGCGTAGCAGCAAGAGCGATTGAACTACCAAAGGAAAATCTACATCACAGTAGGACCATTAGTATAGAATAACATTCAGCTCGATTTTGCGGCTGCTACTGCTGTTACTATGCTAATCACCAATAAATAAAGACTCCTCCATCATCGGTGAACTTGAAATCCTGTGAATGATTCGTCCAGGTGTTACCATATAGTAGAATGATAGAATAGGAAGTACAAAATAATCTGTATACAAGTTCAGACGACTGTACTATAGACATAAATACAAGAAATAACTAAAAGTCCAACATTTCCTCGTGTATTCATCATTATCTTGACTGGATCGGCTAAAATTCAAAAGCGGACAGCAGAAGAATAAGCGCAGACAGGTCGGCTAATATACATTTTTATGTATGTATATAATATGTAGATAGATACAAGTACATCATAGATTTTGTATGTACGTAAACATATAGACTACTATAGTTCACATTATAATTCCAACTTCCTATTCCTACCATCACCTCCAAGGTCCAGAAGCAGAACAAGAGTCATTTGGTAAATACAAGAACTCTGCACCAGCAGATAAAATACATAAAAGAATACATTTATACATATACTCACTATACAGTATGTTAATAAATGCGTATCTATATGCAGATACTTGTGAATGATAAAACTCAAATTTCCAAATTTTGCATACAATACATATATTATGATGGAAAAGTTGACCCTTTGCTTCCATCTCCACAGTTGCTAAAATGCACTAAGAATGACTACAGCTCCCGAATATTATTTTTAAAGTTTATAATGCAAAAGCGACTATCCCGTTTATTTACCATCGTAATCACGCATAAGCGGTTAATAGTTAAATTTGCCTCTTCAACATCGCTTCTTGCCGAATATATATTCCCAATATTAATTACTTCGTTATATACATATTGACACACATAAAAAGGGAGAAAAAGGTTTAAGAACATGGAATAGATGAAAAATTCTGAATTTTCTACACCCGCATATGATGTTCAAGAATGGGAAAAGTCATATTTACATTTACATATCTATAAGTATAAAACGTATCTATCTGCGTATATACTTTCTGTAGTACACAGACTATATTGCATATTCTATAATATACAGAATATTAAAATATGGAAAATGGTTCAATCCTGCTGCTGTTCTTTCTCACTCCATGTACAGAGAAGTCCACTGGAGTATAATGATGGTGGGAAAAGTAACGACGAC
>JAQGAK010003877.1:0-13693 GCA_034696945.1 Lipothrix lubbocki
ATATTAACATTAAAATATTAAAATTAAAATATTAAAATTAAAATATTAAAATTAAAATATTGAAATTAAAATATTAAAATTAAAATATTAAAATTAAAATATTAAAATTAAAATATTAAAATATTAAAATTAAAACAAAAATTCATAAAATTATTTATTTTATAATTATTATAAAAAAGACGGTTTATTACCCGTGCAGAGAACGGGCTAACAGCTAGTGATATAAAAGCAAAAAAGGAACCCGCACATCTTTTTTACAACCGCCAAAATTGGAAAGGAGAAGCCAACTAACTAATCCCTTTCTCAGAATTTATTTCATAGATGGCTTCGGCGGATTTCCATCTTCGTCCGCGCTTCTTGGAATTATTTTTATTCGGAATATTACTACTAGGTATATATTTAGTTAGTATATATATTTTATATATTTATTTAATATATATTATTTTATATATACGGAATATTATCATTATATATTAAAATATTCATATCTGAGAGAGAATTTATGTCATTTAATTTTTATTTTAGTATGCATTCACTTTGAATTGTTGGTCTCGGTTTTCCTATTCATTATTTGTATTATTTTGATTTTGATTATTTATCATTGATATATAAAAACATTTTCTACTACTTTCAATATTTTGTTATAAATTTCAATGTCGTTAAAGTTATGTTATAACTTTTGTCAAATAACATTAAATAAATGTCCATTCTCTCATACTCCTCTCTCTTACAAGTGAGTTCGGAGCATTTGAGATTTTTAATTTTAGCCCAAAAAATCCACCCAATCAAAGAGTAATTAATTGACATTCCGGCTGATGCTGGGCACATTGTAAATTTTTTCCAAAGAAATTGATGATTTTGGGAAATAAATAACATGCATACGAAAGGAAATTCGTTAATCATAAAATTATAAAACCATATGCTTTATTTTTAATTTTTATAAATAATTAAAATATTTGTTTCTAATTTTTCCCTGCAATAAAAACAAAAAATATAAATAAAAGCAATGCTTGGGCCGCCGGCGGGAGGAGTTTGAATACTTTTAGTAAATGTAAAAGAAAACAAATAAAAATTGCTTTTCCTTTTGAAGTCTTAAAAATATGTAATTTGCGGTTTTTCTCGAAGTCCTTTTTCATTTTAAGTTGATACAAACCGTTAATGATAATTTATAGTAAATTATATATTAAGGATTTGAGAAAATGAGCTCAGGCAGCTTTAAGATCCACGAGCCTCCGGAATTCAAGCCGGAAATCCTGGTTTTGGTCAGTGGGAAGCGGAAATCGGGCAAGGATTATTTTACGGAACGGCTTGTGCAAGCGTAAAATTTATATTTAAAGCGTTTTTATTTTGATTAAAATCAATAAGCTTCCAGCAAATCATAAAAATTTAATGGTTTTTGAAACAGTAAATATGTATGTACATTTTTTTAAATTATTGCTGATGACAATAATTTTTTAATAGATTGTCATATTAGTGTAGTGATACATATTTTCTGGAAAATAATATGAAAATATATATAAAATATTAATAATCTACGTTTGATTAACTTAATTATTACTGAGCATTTAAATCTTTTCTACCCTCTTCTTTGCGAATTTTTCCATTTGATTTTGTCATTTTATGTGAATTTATGAATATTCTAAAGATGTAATATAATTGAGCATGTTAAAATGTATAGTTTTAATTAAGCTTTTGAATTTATTTTTATTTTAATAATTTAATTTGTTAATTATTTATACAGCTTTGGACCAGAACGCACAGCAGTCCTTCGGATCGCCGGTCCAATCAAGCATTATTGGTGCGTAAAAAATAATTTGGATTATGAGAAAATTCTGGGGACGAGTGAATATAAGGAAGAACATCGGTTCAAAATGGTCGAATGGAGCCAGGAAGTGAGGAAAGAAAATTATGGTTATTTTAATGTGGAAGCTATCCGGATGGCTGAAGGTGGGGATATTAATTTTGAATATTTTGGGATAATTTTCATTTGAATTGGCATTGAACATTATATTGTATTCAAATAATTTAAATTTCTAATTAGCAAATGTCATATTAATTATTAATGTTGTATTTTTATTATTGCAGCTATTGGAAAGCCAATTTGGATTTGCTCAGACATTCGTCACAACAGAGATTACAACTGGTTCCGGGAATTTTACTCCGATCGGATCAAGCGAGTCCGGGTGTTTGCGGATGAGTCTGTGAGAGAAAGCAGAGGTTGGGTCTTCACTGCTGGCATTGATGACGGACCTTCGGATATTAATTTGGATCACGTCTCCGATTGGGAATTAGTTATTACGAATAATGGAGTCTCCGAGACGGATCAAACTATTCCAAAAGCAGTGGAGCAAGTGTTGAGATGGCATGCGGAATTTATACGAAATCGACTTACAATTTAACTTCAAATAATCATTTCTTTTTAAAATTCTATATTTCCATGAAAACTTTGTAGGAGTTTCAAGAAAAGAATGTTTGGAGAATATTGTGATGACAAAAATAATTTTTATCGGGTCAACATAATCAGGAGTTTTAATCAAATTACCGGTTAAGGGGCATTTTTTAAAACGCATTTGGAATAACGAGTTACGTATTTTACAGTAATTAGAGAGTTAATTGATATTCTTACACATCGGTGCTACTAGTTGTAAATGACATTGGTTTTATAGATTTTTTTTGTCAATAAATCGTTGAGTGAACTTGAAATAATAATTTATTTAAAAATATATGTACATCATAAATAAATTCTACATCATCAATTTTTGGTGGACGACTGCCAAGCTTCAAATTTGTAATTTAAATTACATACTCTTCACCGTTGGGGAAATGGATTTCAAAACTCGGAGCAGATCTCCAGTCTCTATAAGCAGTTCTTTAATCACTAAAAATATTTATCTTTCGTACATTTGAAATTAAAAAAACAATTTCATTACAACAATGAAGCATATTTATAATACAATTATTAACTAGTTAGATGATACTTCCTACTTTGGTTAATCTAGTTTTATATGTTTCGGCATTTTTTGTCGCCTGAACTATATTTTAATTAATTTGTAAGAAATACTAAATATATTTTGATGATTTAAATAACTGATAATTAGGACTAGAAAACTGCAAAAATGCGGTGAAATAACGAAAGCAAATTATAGTATTCCCAGCTAGGTTAATTAGTATTTAGTATTGATACACATTGATATACTAAACATTACAAAACTGAAAAAGAAAATTTTGAAATTCATGAAATTCACGATGGAACTTGCAAGTCGATTCATTTCACTGCATTGAATCTTTGCTATTTTTCCAGAAAATAATTAATTTTACAATTATCCATCCCATGTAAGTGTTTTAAATTTCCACACATTATAAACGACGATGGGGAGATTTAGTATTTAGCTTAGAATTATTTATAGACCTACTCAGTTAATTAAATGGTTAGCTCAAAATGTGAACCACCATCGCCTTAACGGGAAGATCCGTAATGGCTTCACACATTTAAACCATCTAGATCTATAGAGTACTTGCATAAAATATTTTATAATAGGTTTATTCTATTTATTTATTATCATATCATATATAATCAATAATAGTGCACATAGTGTCTTTAATAAACTTACCATTTACCATTTTACCATTTTATTTTTGGTCATCTTTTATTTGTCTAAATCAGCGGTACTGTAATGCATATGTCGATATTGGGAATATGATGACATTTAGTTTGACGATGTAGTTACCGTGTTTTACATTTTGTCTAAATTACATTTTGTAAATGCATTATAAATTTACTCAAATTTTGTGATAAATAAATGTCGACAAATAAAATTGATTTACTATGAAATAGCGTGGATATAATAAGAAATCTAATAGCCACGTAGAAAAATTAAAATTATTTAAATTTTGCCACGTGGCTGCCTGGTAGGGGCAAAAAGACACAAGAATTGATTCACAAGTAAAACTTTGTAAGAAATTTAGACGTCAAAATGTATGAGTGGGTGGCGGGATCTTTAACAATTATGAAAAAAATATTTGCGTCATGTTCATTTTCAACTACTAAAATACACTAATTACATACACTCCCCCCGCCCTAATAATTATTTTGGCCACCAATATTTCGCATTACATTTGTCGTCAATGGGATTAAATAGAAACTTTGAACAAAAAACCGGACCTACGTAATGCTCGCAAATGAAATTCGCCCTACAATTATGCTATATCGTATATCTAGGATTATCTAGCAAATGCGCCAGATTTTACTTTGACCATATAGATACAAATGGCAATGACGATATATAAATGTACAAAAAGACACGCTCCAATTTTGAAAGGAAAACTATTTCTTTTCCCAGCAAGACATCTTCATTTTCCTGCTTCTGTTCTTTTGCTTCTGTCTCTAACCCTAATTTGTCAATTAGCTCGCCATTGGAAATGATTTCATTATAGATGAGAAGAGCGTCAATTATTATTAGTCTGGCTCTGAATGTGCACTAATTTCTTCGTTTTTTTCCTTCTCCATACGCTCCATGCTGCTAGTAGAGCGTCATGAACTTGAATGCTTTATTACTTATTTTCTCATATGTACATTGTATATAGGAATCCTTTAACGTTAAGAGGATTTTAGTTCACCATGGATCGGAGGAAATAAGTGTGGGTCCATCAAATGGTTAATTTCATGTGGGTTTCTGCACTCAATTCAAATGTTGTTTTTCATCTTTGGGTTTATTCATTTATTTAGACTGGGCTGGAAAGGGGAAGACATATATTTATAAAATACCCGGGGATTTTTATAACGGAGAGGAATAATATATCTATCCCATAATTCCCATGTGGTCACAACTGCTTCCCTATCTGTAATAATCATCAAGGTCTTTTCATTTCTTTCGCAATTTTTATGATGACGATGATGATGCATCGTGTGCTCAAGTGTAATTATTATTATGATTCCCCGCTTTTCTCCAGAATTTCACTTTTCGTATAAATAGCCCAATTCCCTTTCCCGGTCATTCCATCTACAATTCGAAGCTCGTCTGATCAACATTCAAGTTTGTATTTCAACGGGTTTGCCTTATATAGAGGAATTGTTTTGGGGGGAAGATTTATCACATCCGCTGGATCAAAATTTTGACACTCAGACGTACATTTTCTTGACGGAGAAGACATTTTTAGAACTGTTTAATACAAGGTAAGATTGTATTTCAAAATACTTTCCCACTTTGATACCTAAGGTGTGTTGTTACGCAAAAGATTCATTAAACGACGTTAGGGTTAGCAACATTTATTTAAGTAATTCAAAAATTATTTGAGAAATAAATAAAAAATAATTATTATTATTCATTGTTGCATTTATATTATTGTATAAATTATATTTTAGGCAGGATAATAATTTATATACGTAACTATATATGAGATATAAATGGAATACTAAATATAATTATTAATTATTATCAACTTTGTCCAATTGGGATTTCCTTGGAATTGCGCAAATCCGTTGACCTGTAATCTGTAATTTCTTATCCATTGATAATAAATATCTCCCATAAATTATAAAATGTATAGGAATTACAGAGAATTGTTATTATTAGCAGGAAAATTTCCGGTCATTCTTGGGAATAGCCATTGCGGCTGATTTCATCATATGCAAAAAACGCTGAAAATAGTCTACAAAAGCTTCATTATATGTTGCGGGTGTTAAATTACAAAATTACAACATTGAAGGATCCAAACGTACTAATTCCTATATCTTCAACACAGAAATTGGTACTTTTGGATACTTCGCCGACGAAATGTTGTAATTTTGTAATTTGTTGCATTTGTACTTAAAGTAAATAGATACAAAGTATATAAGAATTTTGCAGCAGTGAATGAATCAATTTTGTAATAAATGGCAATCACTTATTATTTATTACATACATTCGTTCCTGTCGTCAGCTTTATTGGGATTCCGTGTATTTTCTGTTTCGTGATAATTTAAGACTTGTACCTATTACGTACATAGACATAACTCGCGGTTTCCCCTTGATTCCTTCGTGGATGAAGAGCTTGAGCAATTCTGACCGACGGCTCTTCATGCTAATTTCCCTTTTGTTTTGAGGAAAAGCTATGTATTTGTATAGTGGCAGACATAGGTTGTTAAAGTGACGCAAGTTTTTTATCTAAAAATTCTCGTTTCAAAGTTTCTGACATATGAATATCCTTGAGGATATTCCTGTCGTCAGTACAAAAGAAAAGTTGATGGGAAAATCAATCCAAGGGCAAATTTATTATGTTGAGTTGAGATTTATTGTTTAAATATAGAAATTAAATTAATTATTAAAAGATTTTAAAGGTCTAATAACATTAAAATCAATTCATTTTGGTAACTCATATTTTTTTGAATATTTTTGAATTTACTGAACTACAATTTAAAATATCTAAAACAATGGAAAATTTAATTAATTAATTAAATACAACAAATACAAGTAAGACAAATATAATTTCATCATTATTTATAACAAAATAATTAATTTGGGATAGAAAGATGGAATCCCGAGGCAGCTCTGTTCAAAAGCGAATCTCATCCGCCCAGCAGTGTCAGCAGCAGTTGGGTCTTCGGTTGCTAGGATTGGGTCTCCTCGTCCTCATCATCGCGAATTCCGCAGTGGTGGAGAGCTCCGCTGTGGGGGGAAGGCCGCTGAGTAAGCGCTCCTTCTTCGACATCCAATGCAAGGGCGTCTATGACAAGGCCATCTTTGCCAAGTTGGATCGAGTCTGTGACGACTGCTTCAATCTCTACCGCGAGCCACAGCTTCATTCCTTGTGCCGGTGAGTTTCTATGATTTAAATTTTCTGCACCAAAAAATAAAATAAAATATTTATAATAAAATATTTTTTCATTATACATTTAAATATGATTTTTATTTCAAGTTGTAGAAGGTTTTACAAATCATTTTTATTATAGCTTTTCTTCTTATTTTGACAGCTTTTAATAGGTTTTTCTCGTTATTTCTATTTCTACAGATTTTAATTTTAATCCGTTTTTCCTATTTTTTTTTATTTTCACAGATTTTAATTTTAATACGTGTTTCTTGTTTTTTTTATTTTCACAGATTTTAATTTTAATACATTTTTCTTGTTTTTTTTATTTTGACAGATTCTAATTTTAATACGTTTTTCTTGTTTTTTGTATTTTGATAGATTTTAATTTTAATACGTTTTTCTTGTTTTTTTTTTATTTTCACAAATTTTAATTTTAATACGTTTTTCAAATTTGTATTACTGTTATCCAAGGTTTTATTATTTTTAAAGGTATTTTTTTTATTTTTATTGACGTTAGTTTCTAATTGTTGTAATTTTAATTAAATTCTTTCAAATAATTTTGTTTGATTATTTTAAACAAGAAATATTTAGACAAATTACCACATTAAAAATACATATATATTAAATGCTAATATTCAGATTTACCAAAATAATTACAATTTTTTACATAATCAAAACAATTTGAAATTACAACCATGAAATATTGAAATGACACCGTAAATAACATACCACATTATTTTAAAAAATTTCCCCAAAAAAGGGGGAAATGCTTCTCCTCAAATTACTTTTTCGGCTGTCTGGACGCCTTAACAATGGGAGATGACAAAGAACACTACCAGCGTCTCATCACCACAATTAACGCACACAATCCCTTTGAGTCCGGAGATTCGGCCGAGATTGTTGGCTAGAAAACAAATCAAAATCACTAATTACACTATAACATCTATAGTGGATTACAACAGTATTACATTTCCCATATATAGTTAAATACAAAACAAGAGGATGCAATTACACGAAAAATTTGAGATTCAACACAGAACAACAATATTGGCAACATTATTCAATTTGGTAAACAATTCGGAGAAAAGACAATAGTGCCCAGACAAAAACAGAAATTATTGCTGACAATATTCCTATGGTTTGGCTTCAAACACGCAGACGATGATACACATTGGTTGGATTAGTAGCTTCCCATTTGATTTTTAAATTTCCCGCCACATTTGTCATAAGACAGGTAACGTTTTTACATACACGGTAAAAAAAAGTTCTGCTTTTCAAAAACATTTTATGGCAATACATAAACATAATTAATTATGATATTAATGAAATGCTCGTATTACGACAATAATATTTATGATTTAACCCACAAATTAAATTATTGACAGGGTAAATTTCAATTGGTTGGTATATATGGTAAATTTAATAGAAAATTGCAATAATTTTTAGATCCAACTGTTTCGGTTCCACCTACTTTAAAGGCTGCATGGACGCGCTTTTGCTGAACGAAGAGGAGGGGAAGTTCGACGAAATGATTGAGATCCTTGGGAAGAAATAATCTATTCCATTCCCTACAATATTTTACCAATATGCCTAAATTATTACCAAGTATATATTTTTAAAATTTTCAGAAAATATGGTTATTACTGTAGCGAGTAGAAAAAGCGATTATTATTATTATTACAAATACATACATATGTATATATACTTGGGTCTAAAAATAAAGTTGTAAAATTAGAGCAAATTGTAAAATTACAGAATATAAGTGTAATGGGATTGTTGGGGGAAAGACGAAAATAAACAAATTGATGAAACAAGGCTTGCAATTAAATAATTCTGTTGTTTTTGGAATCATTAAGCAATTTGGATACAGCAGTTGATAATGATGAAATTATCTACACCGCAACATATGTGGTCATTTAAAACATGATAATGTAACAAATATCCACGTTAACCGTGGTAAATCATTGAGCAAATTAAATCAAAATACTTGTCCAATTGATTTTGGTAAATAAATGCCGTTCCTTCAAACGTTTACCATACAAACGTACGAAAATTTTAGACCATATTGCTCCATCGATTATAACAAATCAGACGTTTAATGACCTGTCGTACTCCATGTCCATTTATAGAAAACAGACGTAGCTTATTCCGAATTTACTTATAGAAAATCCTATTAAATTTTGCTAACTAATAATCACAATCATCGTTTGAATTCATGAAAATACAGTATTTTACATGTAGCTGCGCATGTTTGAATCAAACGGAGAATATGTAAATTCACGTAAATAATGATTACAGGATATCAATAATAGTTGTTAAACATAGCATTTACAGTCATAACTACAACCACTGTGTAATGAACCGTTATTTTAATAAATACATCAAATCGCCGGTTAAACTGACAAAGGTGCTAAAATAAATTTTAACCCATAAATTTACGAGAATTTTAGCATCTTTGCATGCTCAACTGACGAAATGTACGTGTGGGTTGTCTGTTTACCGCTAGAATTTGAGACGGACAGAACCAGCTAATGAATTAATTAACGTACATATAGCAAGACATTTCAAATAGTGGAATTTGCATGTAAAAATACTGTTAAGAAATAATAATCGTGGGTATAGCATAACATTAACTAAATGATAATTAAGAATTATCCTTGTTGTTGTACTTACGAGTACATACGGAAATATATTTGCAGCATTGTCCTCAATACATTCTTAACATTATTTGTTTTCTGACCTATCCTTTGGGGTTAAAGACTCAGGCAGTTAACAGTAAAAGGTAAGTTTTGGTCTTGGAAGTAACGAATTGTTTTAGAAACATCAATATTTAAACATTCAAAGAAATCCAAATTTTTGACCAAAATGGAGCCGACGAACCAAACGAAATTCTTTCGAACGATGATGCAAATTATAATATGGTTCGGCAGCTTTCCTTATCAATTAAAACACACGCGTAATTGCATTAAGTTTTGTGTTTCGAAATCGAAGACCAATTGGTTCATCTTTTACCTCCGAATATTCACCGTGGTCATGCTCCAAGTTTATCTTGTGTATCGAAGCCTCACCGTGGGGACGATGGGACGAAATGTACCAACCTTACGTAAAGTCCAAGTGGTGTATTTATGTTTCGGGATATTTTCCTATGCTGTCGTTAATTATTTCCCCATGATTTTGTGCTCAAAATTGCTGCCCTTGCTGGTTTCTAATATTACCCAGATGTACCGGGAGTTTTCGGGCAAGTTTTCAAGACAAATCCAGAGTCATCACCAGTTTAGCAGGACGTCCAAGAGGATCATGGCCAGCTACGTGTTTGTAGCCTTCTTCATGACAGTGACTTTGCTGATTGCAATATGGCGGCATCCAGGGGCGCTAGTGTTAGTGTCGTCACTCTATGGGCGAAATCCTCCTTGGTGGGTCAAAATGGCTGCGACAATTTTTCACTCCATGGCAAACTCTATTAATGTGGCAGCACTGACGTTTCATGTGTTGATTGTGGTGCTGTTTGTGAACATCTTGTTAAATTTTCTGGTGGATCTAAGGTAACAACATATTTTATTTTAATTTGTGTTTCTTGTTTGGTTCATCATGAATGACCTTTCTAAAAAATTTAATTAGTTTAAATGATTAATTATATTAAATGATTATTTTTTTTTATTTTACTACAATTTAAGACCTTCAAAACACCAAACCAAACAAATCGGAATACTGGAATTCATTCATCACTACAAACGCCTAGCAATCCTCCAGGTCTGCTTCAATTCCATTTATGGAACGTGGGTCCTTGGTGTGGAAATCGCGCTGATGTTCGTCATCATCATGAATATCTTCATTGTCGTTGTGTTCGGGACTTTCCGGAGTCTCGTCAACTGCCTCATCATGTTCGGGTCTTTCCTCCAGCTGTACAAAATGCTCGGTCAGGTGTATGAAATCAGTAGGGAAACCCTTGGAGCATGGAAGAGAGCTCCTATAATAATGGACAATAATATAGAGACTCAACCTTCGGCCGCTTGGTGCCAGAAATCCTTGACTGCGCTCCGCCCATTGTATTGCAGCGTGGGGAAATTTTACTTCGCTGACAAATCCTTGTTTCTTACCATTCTCTCCATTATATTGACATCCTCTGCGAACTTGATTTTGACTTTTAATTTCAAAGAGGGAAAACATTAGGATAAGGATACTGTTTCAAAAAAAAATCTCAATAAATAAAAAATAACTCTCAATAAATTAATCTCGGGTCAAGAGATCAATCTTAGGTCAATGTTGATTTGATTTTAATTTATTGTTAACCATTTTTTAAATAAATAATCAATTATTATAATTTCAGTATTTAGTCAAATATCAATGATTTTGTTATTAAAATGGGGAATATAAATATTCATCTTCTTTTTAATTTAGCAACGGTTTCCATTCATTTTCGTCCAAATCATATCTCATTTGAACTCGCTCCTTGTATGGATTTTGCTCCAATCTGGTTTCATCGTCAAGAATAAAATACTTGTAATCCCAGGTATCTTTCTCTGCCCGTGGCCACATTTGTTCCGGGCCCCAAATTGAGCTTGGAACTCTTTTGGAATTATTATAAACAAAATTATTAAAAATTGTCCGCGTGGTTATCTCATTCATAGGGAACATTACTTTTTACATGCTTGCTATTTAAAAAATATTTATTAAATTAATATAAAAATATTAAGAGTCATTTCCAAATTTACCCCGAAGCTGCAAAAGACGTCCATAGTTTAATGAACCGGCGTCCAAATAATTTATCTTGCTCGGATGCTGCCAACCCTTTGAAGAACAGGTACATCAATTCTTCTCCATGGGATACGACTAACGACATTCAAAATATTTCGTTATTTTTAGTTAATTATTTTTACAATTAATAAAAACCTTTAAAATTGTTTCAATTTTTTTTATATTGATTGCTGAAATATTGACGCACCTGTTCGATTTAAAAGATCTCCAGCGATAATCGTCGAAATTGGAAATGCCCCTTTTTTGGTAAAAATATACGGATACACTGGAGCCCACTTGGAATGATGACGGATTGTAAAGTCCATGCTATTCACGAACCAAGCATCGGAGAACATGTTGACCATGGCTTGACCATGACTGACATCAATGGGTTTATCGCCGAAATAGAAATTCCTCACTTTTTTCAAGCCCTCGTTTAAACCTTCTTGAGAAATGTTCCGGTTGTCCACGCCAATGGCGACACCGCCGACAGGAATCCATTTATTATTGAGGTCATGGAGGAAATCTTCGTCATTAATAACCACTGAAATGAAAGAATATTTAAAAAAAAACAAAAATTACATATTTTAGCCAATTTTCCTGCATTTTAATGGAAATAAATAATTATTTTTTAATTTATTTTAATTTTAATAATTTAATTTAATTAAAAAAATAAAAATACCATACATGCTCCTTGAAAAGCACCTTCATCCTCATTGACACCAATTATGAACGGGACGTGATTAAAATGTCCAGTTCTTAACATATCTCGCGGATGATTGGGTAAAAACTTTTTGGATTTTCGCGGTGTAGCTGTTTCTATGACGGGAAACATTGGATGAGTGAATTCCGTGAACCATTTCTTTAAAAACAGCGCCACATGATTTTATTTTTGATTTATATATCTTTGCAATTATTTGTTAGTACGTGTAATTAAAATTAAAATTTTATTAGGAATATTTTTTACCGTGTGACAAACAAACTCATTCATTTTCTCATAATCTACAGTTTTCAGGCATGCGACAGCTTCCTCTGACGTGTCTGCCGAACAGTTCATGGCGTTCACCACTGCCCAAAAATTATCTCTAGGCTTCGCTTGAAAGCCGTAAGGTGTTAGGGAGGATCCACTTTGGGCAATGGCGTAATTAAACAGACCGTTTGTTAAAGGTGACAGTACCAGAAGGGCAACGGAGGCTCCACCGGCAGACTCGCCAAAAATCGTCACATGATTGGGATCCCCGCTAAAGTGGTGAATAAATGTTTTGACCCATTCCAGTGCCATCACTTGGTCCTTCATCCCTAAATTCCCGTCCAGAACTCCGTCGTCGGAGGTGAGAAAACCTTCAAACAAATTATTTTTTTGGAATTATTTTAACAAAAATTTATTTTTAAAATTTATTTTTTTTAAATTATTAAAAAATTTTGTTTTTTAAAAATTTTGTTTGTAAATTTTTTTAATTTTTGAAAATTTTGTTAAAATAATATTTTTAATTTTTTAAAATTTTGTTAGAAAAATATTTTTTAATTTTTTAAAATTTTGTTAAAAAATATTTTTTAATTTTTTAAAATTTTGTTAAAAAAATATATTTAATTAAACAATTTTTTTAAAATTTTTTATTTTTAAATTTCATTTTATATTTTGTTTAAATTTTGCGCTCAAAATTATATTATACTTGAAAACAACTTTTTTTAATTTATTTCTTGTAAATAATGTTTTAATCCAGTTTAAATAATAAATCAAATAATGATTATCAAAAACAATGTGTTAATTTTAGATTTTACAGTATATTTATTTAATATTCATTTAGGATACCAAACAGAACAAATTACCTAATGCCGCCAGCCTGTAATTAATAGTTACCAAAACGATGTCCTCGTCCAGAAGCATTTCTCCGCCGTACAGTAATCCACTGCCGCCCGCAAAGTAACCCCCGTGGATGAAGACCATGACAGGTACTAATTTCTTACCTAACTATAATAAAATGATGCAGAAGAATAAATAAAATTGACTTTTGTTCAA
The DNA here is from genome assembly GCA_034696945.1 of Lipothrix lubbocki. Classification (NCBI taxonomy): domain Eukaryota; kingdom Metazoa; phylum Arthropoda; class Collembola; order Symphypleona; family Sminthuridae; genus Lipothrix; species Lipothrix lubbocki. Next base: position 13,541 of record JAQGAK010003877.1, read on the forward strand.
TTAAGTTTATTTAGATGTAAAATAGAGACTAATAGTTTCTTTAGACATTTTTTTGAAAAAAGTTAAATAATTTAATATTCAATTCAATTCAATTCATTTCTTTATTAACGTCTTATTTCTGAGTCAGTACAAAAAGACTGATCTTCCCCCAGT
>JAQGAK010003878.1:0-13691 GCA_034696945.1 Lipothrix lubbocki
ATGGCAACTACTAGATCTTCTTACGATTTCTAGAGACTCATTTGCTCTGGCACAGATAATCAGGCCCATCGGCAATGTCTCATTAGGGAACATTTCATGAACTACTGGGTTTACTTTTTGGTGACATTCATTATCATTAAATAGAGTTGCATCTACACTATGTAAAATCCTGGAGCTTTCATTGACTAGCTGTAGTTGTCCAATACCTAAGATAAAACATGTTCAAGTACTACAAATCCAAGAAATTACATACATGGTAGACATACCTGAAAAAAGGAAATGTAATAATATTAAATTAGTTAAGTTTAACTGGATTTTTTAACCACAAACCTGAAATAGTATTGCTTGCATTGGGCAGCATAATCTTATTCACATAGGAGCTAAAACTTAAGTTTGTTTTGAGAACCAACAAAGCAATATCGTGTTGCGGCATGCCGAACTCGAATCCTGTATGAATGAAGACATGTTCTATATTCTTCGTTTGTTGTCCCCCACTAGCCAAATTATTATTGCTTGTCCTGATGGTAATACTTTCTACTGCATTTCGAAACCGGTAGACACAATGTGCTGCTATGAGAATCAGATCAGCTTCAATCATTGACCCGCTGCAGGAGGAACTCTCTGATGAGTGAAGAAGCTGAACTTGGTGGTAACCGCTGAATTCATTTACGATTGTTGTTCGTTGAGTTTTGATTTCTTAAATAATAAATAAATACATCTTATAAACGTAAAATATAAGCTTTAAAATTGGCAGCAATCATAATAATAATTATTATTGTTCCCCATTATAATTATATGAGTAACAATATTTTAATTCATATTCACCTTTGGTCTTGGAAACATTTTGAACCGACCCTTCTACCGCATATACTTTAAAAATATAGTTCTTCCCAAGTTGCAGATCTCGAATATCGTAATAATTTTCATTGGACTCTTCAGCTGTTCGATTGTAAACAGTTGCGTCCGTTCTTCTACACGATTAATTGTAAGTAATAATATTAATTAATAATATAACCAGCAAAAAGTACATGCAATCACTTTACATTTCATCACAAACAATATACGAGTAACATATTTATTAACTTGTGCATATTATTAATTTGCGACATTTGCGATTTGCGACTTACTTATATTCGACGTAAAAGTTTGAACCAGGCTTTCCTTCCTCCTCAAAATTTGGCAGCCACGTAACCCGAACAGTTACAGTTTCATTGTTATCACTTTGCATCTGAGACAAACTAAAATCGGGTGGAGCTATGCGTAGTGCAGTCTCATCGTCAGTGGTCATGTTTATGTTTTCTCCCGCTCCGGCGCCTTTCATAGTCTTTGCATAAATTTCGATTTTATACTCGGTGCCGAGTTTCAGTCCCGCCAATTTTGCTGTGGTCCTTGATTGACTAATTTTTACAGTTGTTGGTTCAATTTCCTATCAATAGGAAGTAAACAAATAGTAAACATATCTACATTTTGTCGGACAAAATAGAAAAAGAGCTTGTATTATTAGAAAATCAACCATATAAGTTCTTTTTTTTTGTTTTTCCGACGATAGGTAGATTGAATATAAAATAAATCCTAATCATATTAATGAGACAATAAATATTCTAACCTCATCCAAGTGTGAATCATCTGAAGCACTACTTTCTTCATACGCAATCTCATAACCAGTAATCACTCCATTGGGTATGTCTGGTTTTTCCCACGACAAATAAATGGCTCTAGTTCCAAGAGCATAAGCTTCAAAATCTTTAACTGGACCAGGAACTCCTTCACCAGTAATAACTTCGATGGTGCTCTTGGGTCCGTCAGAATACGAATTGTAAGCGAGGACACCGATGTAGTTTTTACTGTAGAATGGTAAGTCCTCGATGTCAGCGCTCGTGTCGTTCTGGCTGTTTACAATTTTTTCCACATCGTTATCAACATTATTATTATCACAGGTCCAGCGCCGAACTTTGTAGCCCTTCAATACCCCTTGGACACTCTCAGTAGGGACGGGACTCCATGACACTTCAAATGTTTGATAACCTTTTTCTTCTGAAAGCAGGTTTGCCGGCGCTTGCAATGGCTCTATTAGAACATGAGAGATATTAATTAATAATTTAATAATTTATAATACAATGCGTAAATGATGTACGATAGCATATAATTGCACTTATTACTTCCTTCTCCAGAGTAGCCAACTATCTCCGTAGGTGCAGTTTCAGCTTCGCCATGTTCATTGCCTGCCCACACTGTTATCCGATACGGTTGATAAGTGGAAGTATTGTTAACCTGAAATTTTCTCTCTCGCCAATCCTTGACTACAACGCGCGTCCAATTATCAGAATTGTCATTCAATCTCCATTTGACAACATAATAGAACCCTGGTCCATTATGATAAATTGCTTCCATAGGAGTCCAAGAAATTATTAAATTATTCGGGCGATTACTAACACTCTTAACATTTTTTGGATTCTCAAAGGGAACGTCCAAAGATATGTTGCAGCTTTTTGAGTGTGAGGGTGTGGAATTACCAATTGTATTAATGGCTACAACTCTAAAACTGTAAATCGGCCCGGGAATAATCGAAACATTACTACTGGTATAAGGAGCTAGGATAGATGCTGCTTCATACCAAGAATCAGGATCGTAGCTATCTTGAAATTGAATCTTGTAGGCCACAATTGGTGACCAATTATCTCCTTTCGGCTTCCAATATATTCTAGCATACATAGAATCGCATGATAAAGTTAAAATTTCCGGAGGATCAGGTTTATTTTGTACAGCAAATGTTGCTTCTGCCCTGGCCTCATCCAGCTCCGTTCTAGCCACACAGGTATAAACTCCAGAGTCGGACTCTTCGGCGTCAGTAATAGTGAGTGACTCATTCTGGACTTGTACGTAGCGTTTTTCAGTCTCAAAATCTATCGGTGTATTGTCTCTGAGCCAGGAAATTGAGAGATTTAAAGTTGGATCTGCAATTACTGAGCAATTAAAGATAACTGTACATATTTTGTCATAAATATCTTCTGCCGCAACTTCACTGTCTTCCGGTCCATTTATGATTCTAGTGTGCTCCTTCACCTCAAGTCTTGCTGTTTTATAATCTAATCCGAAATTGCTAGCCTGGCATTTGTAGTTTCCTGAATCGTCCACTGTCACCAATGATATTTCCAAATCTCCATTCATAATACGGAAACGCCCAGCATCGTTGTTTAATTCCTGGCCATCACGTGTCCAGCTCATTGAGGGTTGAGGTTTACCGAACGAACGGCAATGGAGCGTGACACTTTTCCCGTCGACAGTGGCGACGTCTGCAGGTGACGTAGTAATTTTAGCTCGTTCATTTTGAACGTTAACGTACGCATCTTTATAAACGTAGCCATATGGATTGGATGCATTGCAACCGTAATTGCCGGTGTCCTCCTCCTGTAAGTTATTTAGAACAATCTTATTGACTTCTACGGTCCGTCGGGGATTATATTGTGCCAGTCCCAAAGGAATTCCATTATAAATCCATGTGATGTCCGGCGAGGGCCGTCCACTAGCTTGACAACGAAACTCTACAGCCTCTCCCTCAGCAGCATTCTGAATCGTCGGCTTGATGGTAAAATACGGAGCAACTACAGTAATTCATTCCTATTAATTAAGTACGTACATACATGCCTACATTAATGCTGCACTAAATATTTTTAAATTACGTGAAAATAAATGTGACAATTCTGTACTATTTTCAAATTTAGAAAAGTCGTGAAGAATAATTCTATTCAATTAAAGCTAACCAACAACGGAGAGCGTAACAAAGCTGGAAACTGGATTTCCCACACCATTTGTAGCCACACAGTCATATCTTCCGGCATCAGAATCGTCGACGTTCAGAATGCGAAGCGTTCTGTTATAGTTAGCGTACACAACTCTATTCGAGGATATTGTGCTCGCTTTACCAGACCACTTGATTTCGGGTAAAGGTCTGCAATAGGAATGATAATGATGACTAATGGTCAGAATAATCTATTTTATTTACAAATTTTTATGTTCAAATTTATTTGTCATTGTCAACTAATACAACGAGCAGAAAAAAATAACGTAATTATTATATCAAACTCCTCAACAAGCAGGGTTTTATAACCAAAAATTAACTTACGTTCCACCAAAAATGCACCAAAGTTCCACATCATTTCCCCGCAGAGCTTCCGTATTACTGCTAGGAGGGGACTGGAGGGTTACCATGTGCTCATTCTGAGACGAACTACTGGGTGTGACGCTTAACTGAATTCGGTTGCCAAGTTTATACTCATTTCTAAACAAGAATCCAAACTAACTTCATTCGTGTTACAGACAAATGTTCATTTGGTTTTATCTTCTATACTGTATTAACTACGGGAAAAAATTACTTATTTACTGTAGATTATGGAAATTTCAGGTGCGTTACGATTACAAGTCACTACACATCGCTTCCATACGCTATGAATAGGTTCCGTTACTTCATTGTAAGCAAATGCTGTTGTAACTTAGCTCAAATAATTACGCAATCTGTGACTTACCGAAAAGAGGAGAAAGCCGCACAGACATACAGGAAATCCGAACTGTTATCCTGACGTGTCACGTTTGAGAAACAGAGGCTTCCATTCGGACTGACTGTAATTCTCGACGAATTTATCTTTTTTAGAGCTCCCAAGTTATCCTCCCGCAACCAGGTGATTTGGGGTTTGGGATGTCCACCAGGAACCTTGCAAGGTATTTCCAAGGGTTTCCCTTCATCGTGGTGTAAAACACGCACTTCTTCACTTGCGAAGGACTCAAGTATTGATTTCCTTACGAAGACAGAATTGGAAGTGGCGTTTCCTAGTGCATTTGATGCAAAGCATTGGTACTGACCAACGTCCTCATCATGCGGGATGGCGAAGACCAGTGTGCCTCGTCTAGGTTGTTGAAAGATTCGATCTTTGTAATGTGTCCAGTTGAATTCCCTATTATTCTTAGTCCATACATACTTCAATGAAGGATAACCGTACGCCTCGCACTCTAAGATAAAAGGTTTGGGGCGTTCGTGCTGCGAAGGAGAAACTTGGAAGAGAATTTCATAAGTAGGTACTTGCTTTGTAATTATCGGAGGCGACTCGGCTAAAATCAAAAAGATGCTGTAAAACCTTCAAAATTAAATGCTTCCAGTATTTAAATACAGACAGTTTGTAGGTCCATATTTTGGATTAATTGAAATTGTACAAATAAATCTTTTCTAGTAAGTGAACACATTGATATTAAATTTACCGAAAACTGTTGCCCACGACACAATCATGCACAGACTTAATAAGATCTCTTGGAAGTTTTTAAATTTCATCCTGGTCAAATAATATAGTACTATGTGTTTGTCTTTGTCCAGGTTGTTTATTTGGCGTTGAAGAATATCATTTACGCTGATGTATTCTTGACAAATTTGGACCCTCCAAAAGATATGTGCTTTTATGTTTGTAGGGGTTTTCAATATGAAGAAACAACAATTTAGAGTATAGTGACTAAATAAAAGTAATACATTTATATTAAAGGACAGTAAGAGTATTTTAATAATTTTTCCTTTGAAGGCAACAAGGGTGCGCCAACCAGTAATTCTTTCTTTAACCTTCCGTCAATCGAAAAACATTGAATAATTATCTTCCTTGGAATTTATGAACGCATAAAGTTATTCGTAAAGTACAGTCATAAAGTTAATTCTACTTATTTTTGAGTCAATTTAAACGACGATTTCCGCGAAATTTCATAAAGTGGGAATTATCTCGGAGAGTTTTACAAATATGAACAAGTGTTTATCAGATTTACTTATTTGTGGTTTCATAATCTTTGATAATTAATAGCTGCAATTTATTGAAACATTTAATTATAAGGAGCTCCCACATTTACAGTGTCGATATCTTAAACTAAATGCATAATGCTAACAATTTAGCGTAGATTTAGAACGTTAACGTACATATCTTCATAAACGTGTAACCATATGGATTGGACGCGTTGCAACCGTAATTCCAAAAGTCCTCCTCTAGCAAATTACTTACGAGGAAACCTCTTGAATCAGGGAAGTCGCTAGGGCGACGAATTTTTTCCCTTAGATACTAGACACGGTCAGTTTTTAGCGCAACTACATCGACCTTACACCAATTATCTTCTGAAAATTTATTGCTTGTTAAATTATAATAAAACATACGCCGCAGATAAAGGAAACATGGATTAATCAATATTGCGTATTTGAAACTTCCTTATTATATACAGATAGTAAAAAGAAGTATGAATTAATACATGTACCTATTTATTGTCAATATTATATCGTTATTGTTATTGGAATATATTGAAAATAACAAGCGATGATTTATCAATTTGTAACGAAGCCATATATTTAGGATTACAATTATATTGGGTTCGGCTTTCTATCCGTTTCATGAATGCAAACGGCATTAAAAATCAGCGTACAAATTATTTGTTAGAAGGTGTATATAACTAATATAAACAAATTATTAAAAATCTTAAAATAATTTATGGGTTAATTATATATAATATTCTATAGATAATTTACAGCCAAGTTTTCTAAAATGTACTTTTCAATAAGGAGATGCTTTATGAACATATTGTTACCAATATTGTAGAATTACATACAGGGTGGAGGAGGAAAAATAATCGTGTTTATCAGATTATTTTGTTGGTGGTTTTATATGCCTTTAAATACCTAAGTAAAGAGATATACATATGATGATAACATACCAATGTGCAAAACAGAATAAACAAAAGTTATGAACATATTAAAAAGAACTCATATTTTGAACAAAATTTTTATCAATACTTTGTAAATTCATAAGTTTATTTTGAATATAACAATAAACAAAAAAATTCCTAATTTCAAACATCGACTCTTCCGCAAAAGTTGTCCATACCATTCACTTGAGTTTCCAAATTCATAAAAAACGAAATGCAGCTCTCAAATAAGGGTCTGAATTCGGCCCGGAAATCCCAACATTTAGTCATCCAATCGTAACTACATCATAAAAATTAAACGAATATTTAAATGTTAAGAGCATCTACATACAATATTGACTATCATAACAGTATTCCTTTACATGACGTCAGATGCAATTTGTGGCTTCGTCAGTCGTAATCCTTGCTCCAATTTATCAATGAATTTTGTAGTGTATGAATCAGCGGGAAATGGCAGCTGGGCGTGAGTGTAAATCTCCCAGATTACTACACCAAAACTCCAGATATCGGACATGGTTGAAAATTCCATGAAGCGTAAGGACTCTGGCGCCATCCAGCGCCAGGGCAAGAGAACCTTGTCATAGATTTTAAATTTGCATTTGTTTAATGTATGTACATTTATATTAAATAATTATTTAATTTCTTTTTTAATTTATATTCTTAAAAGAAATACACTACAACACTTTTGATCCCTCACCATTTTTTTCCTGGTGTAATTTGTGGATTCGTACAGCTTCGTTGATAGTCCAAAATCAGTGAGCTTGACAACATTCTCATTGAAAACCAATATATTTCGTGCGGCTAAATCTCCATGAACTACCTGCTCGGAAACATTTTGTTTGTTTAGTTTAATGCGTTTACTATAACTAATAACACTAACAAGTCTTTTGGTCACGTTAATTCAAATTATGCATGTAGCATTACGTCACTATCGGACAAAAACTTCATTCCACTTGCGATTTGCCTACAAAAGCTTATCATTATGGATTGATTCAGACAGATTCGTTCAGCCTCGGTGCTTCTGTAAGGAAAAATTGCATATATTTCTTATTCTACATTTTCATTTAGTAATTATTTATTTAATAATATACCGAATACTTTCAAGAAGAGTTTATTTGAGTTAAAAATTTCAGCCGACATTATTTAATTATTCATTATGGAATTCATATTAGGTACCTCTTTAGAGATGCTATCCTTTGCAGGACATGAACTGATAAGTTAGGCTTCGGCTGCTGCTGTTTTGCGTATTTTCGCAGGTAACTATGGAGATTGCCGTGGGGACTGAATTCAATCACTAGAGCGACGTCTCCTTATTGACCCAAGAAAAGATTTAAATTCGTAACAAAAATTACCAAACTACATACTTAAGAAAATGTGAGTAAATTACCCTGTTTAATTACATCCACAACAACGCCGTGAAACCAAACAACATTAGCGTGACCCGGTCGACTCACTGTTGCCATTAATTTGATTTCCTTTAAAAACGCCATGTAATATTCCGTGTCCGTGTTTTCCTTTAACGTTTTCACTGCCACCGTGATGTCGTTAAAACTACCTTTTCGAACTAAACCGAATTGTCCTTCGCCCAGAACTAAATCCTCTATAGGAAATATAAAATCGTTACATTTATAATATCACATTAAAATATTTTTGTATGTACTGCTGCTTCAATTTATTATTACAAAAGTTTATTTTAATTGGAATCGCACCTATTTTGACAGCATCCTTATAGATTTGCAAAGATTTATTTATTTCCAAGTGGCTGAATTCAACCTTATGATTACGAAAGGAATTATTGGGTGAATATCCGTTGTTTTTTGCGTGAATTCCGGAGTTTCCCTGTAAAGCGTAGTTTTATTTGGAAAGATTAGGTTTTTATTGCAAAATTGTTGCCATTTTGTTAACTGTTCTAAAAGTTATTTCGGGATTATTTAAATTTCAATGCTATTTCATGATTATTTAAATTTTGAAAAAAAAATAGTAATAGTACTTTGCGGCGTCCTTTCCTCCCAATAATATAAGCCGTAATAGATGTTAGAATAAATAAAACAAGGGCTCCCGAAACACATCCAACAATAAGATAACTAGGGATGTTGGCATTCTCAACAACTTGTACTAGAAAATTTAAACAAATTTTAATTTGGAATACAATACAACCTCAAAATTGAAAATACCGCGAAATCTTACCAGCGCAACTCCCTCGAGGGCGACAAACACCTTCACAGAGTTCAGTTTTATTTTGACAAATTGTGCAATTTTTCTCGTCAGCGGAAATGAAATTCGAATGGCCATCACTGCCGCAATCTGGAATTCCATCGCAGCGCCGAGTGTTCATAATACATTTCAGAGCATTTGGACAATGAAACAATAAGCTTATTGTGCTTGAGCAATTTGCACAATTTGATTTATCCAAGGCATTTTGGCAGCTTTTTACGTTCCCGCATGAAATACTACTTTGGCAACTGTGACAGTTCACTTCGTCTTCACAATTTTTACAATCACATATGCCATTGCAGGTGGTTGAATTGAGAATGCACTGGTTGGAATCTCGACAGTAGAAAGTATGCTCCGCATTATTACACGTTTTACAATTTTGTTCTTCATTTAATCCTTTCGGATTCGGACAGTGTACGATGCCATCGCATATAAATCGTCTAGGAAGATACTTGGTGCGATTATTTAAAGCAGAAAAGCACTGATGCAACTGTGTATCATTTTTCCACATCTTATTACTTGTATTACGATAGAGCGCGCAAACATTCGGATCTTCATCGGATTTGTCGCCACAGTCGTCCGTGCCGTCACATAAATAACTGCTCCTGACACATTGATGATTTCGGCATAGCAAGTAATCCTTTGGGCAGCCGAAAGTTAATCTAATAAAATAATAAAATATTAATATACTTCACAAGTCAAAGTAATTTGCATGTAGTAATGATAAGGTATACCCCATATGTTGATAAAGCGTGTTAGAAATCCAATTCTTGTAGTAGACAACATTGGTAAAAATCCTAGGAAAGCCGCATTGTCCAAAAGTTTTATTTCGGATCACAGAACTTATTTCAACCCCACACAAGAATGTACTGGATTCATTCGAGCATGTAAGTGAGCCGTCGCCAAGAAATCTGTAAGGCTTTCTGGAAATCTCTGAAGTTTTGGAAATCTCTGAAGTTTTGGAAATCTCTGAAGTTTTGGAAATCTCTGAAGTTTTGGAAATCTCTGAAGTTTTGTTGGCTCTGGCGCAGACGATCTCATTACCAAAACCAAAAGTTAATAACGAATCGTCACCGAGTATTTTTAAGTCTTGGTGACAAGAACTATCCGAAAAAATCGATGCATCTTCATCGTGCATAGTGCCAGAATTGCTATCAAGTAGATGTAATTTACCCTTTCCTGAAAGCAAATGGAAGTAGATATGTATATAGTATAGGAAACATTATAACGATAAACGTATTTAAATAATCTGATTAACTCTCGAATTCCTTATAACCGCATTACCTAAAACAGCATTGCTTGCATCCGGCAGGATTATTTTATTAACGTATGGACTAAAACTTAAATTTCTTTTAAGAATCAGCAAAGCAATATCGTTTTTCAACAAGCCCATTTTAAATTCTTCGTGGACGAAAACATGTCGAATTTTTATCCATTGTCTACTTTCTCCATTAGAGAATTTATTTGGAATCGTCCTAACGGTCACATTTTTTAACGCTCCACCTAGTTGCAGAAATGGATACACGCAATGTGCTGACGTAAGGATTAGGTACCGTTCTATAATGGAGCCAGTACAAAGGTAATTCAAGGATGTATGACGAAGCTGTACTTGGTGATTTCCACTGTAATCCGGCATGTTTATATTGGGTTGAATTGTAATTTCTTAAATTAAAAAAATTAACATGTAGGCTTATCGAATGATGTAGATAAAAAATTTGATTGTATTTATACTATTTGACGAATTCGCCGTTAAAGGTTATACCTCTAGGAGTAGATTTACTTGACAACAATCCTTCGACCGCAAACAGTTCAAAGATATATGTCATTCCAGGTTCCAGATCTTGAACATCCGTATAGTCTTTGTTGTATTCCACATCTGTTCTATTGAAAGAAGGTGCGTCATCTCTACAGACATCTTTACAAGCCCTACAATGTATAAAAATATAATAAAATTACTGGACTGCACAATCAAACAAAATAAAAGTGTATTGATCACATTAAAAGAGAATAGCATTTATAAGCATTAGTTATAATAATTAATAATCGATACATTCTCACCTATATTGTACAGAAAAGTTCAAACCAGGCCTGCCTTCCCCCTTAAAATTTGGTAGCCACGAAACCCGGATTGTTACTTTTTCCTTGCTGTCTCCATGCAGCATCAACCAGCTAAAATCGGGTGTAGCCAATTTAGTTAGGGTTCCATTGTCGGTCGTTCCCTCAATTGACGTTTCATTTCCTTTGCCTTTCCTAGTCCTTGCATAAACTATGATCAGATACCTGGTGCCGGGTTGCAATCCTCCTACTTTCGCCGTAGTCCTGTCGTGACGGACTTTCACAGTTACTCGCTGTGGTTTCAAAACTTGAGTTATTACATTAACGACCTAAAAATTGCAAATGTTTTATTAGTGAAACGTTACATACTTTTATATTGTCATATTTATCGTATATTTCAGTCATGGCATCTAATCCTCGCGCACATTATGGTAGGTCTAATGTTTGATACAGCAAGGCAAAAAGTAATGATACCATGTAGTAATTTACCTTATGACAGGAAATCTCATAGCCCGTTAACACTCCATTTGGACTTCTGGGCTTTTCCCAAGAAACATAGAATGCGCTGGTACCCAGAGGAAAGGCTTCAAGATGTTCAACTTGACCAGACACGCCTTCAGGAATGTCAACTTCTACCACCTTGCTGACAGGACCTTCGTAATCTGTATTGTACGCGCGAACACTTAGGTAGTTTTTAACGTATGGTACTAATTCTTCAACGGTCGCATTTGTGACGTTGTTTTCCACCAGTAACTCTTTCATATCATTAGCACCTGTACAATGCTGAATCTTGTAACCCACAAACTTCCCACGGAGACTCTCTGGAGGAACGGGATTCCAAGAAACAATAACAGTTTTATGGTCGACTTCTTTGTCTAGGGAAAAATTTTGAGGCGCTTCTAGCGGATCTATACGAAATAACAAAATGTGTCAAAATGATGTCAAATTCACAACATAATTTTTCAAAGTCATCAATAGTATTAACAAATCATAGCCGTTTTATTTAATGTATAAATATAAAAGGGCTTTGTAACAAACTAAGATGAATGTTTAACTTACGGTCTTGTCCAGAATAACCAATGACTTCTGCAGATTCAATTGTGGATTTCCCGCGCTCATTCCATGCTTGGACTTTAATTAAATACGCCTTGTACGTGGGTGTGGCCGAACCTGTAAATTTCTTTGTTTGCCAGTCCGTGATTATTTCGGATTTCCAAACATCAGAACCATCTTGCAACCTCCATTTAACGACGTAGTAAAAATTTGGGGCATTATGGGATATTTGAGGCATTGGGGTCCAAGAAATTACCAAGTTGTCAGGTCGGTTACCATGCCCTTTGACATTTCCCGGATTCATAAATGGCGCATCAGGTGGGGTGGAACATACTTCTGATTGTGGGGAAGGTTGAGAACGCCCTAAATAATTACGGGCGACGATTCTGAAAGTATAATTTGTCCAAGGACTAAGAGAGACATAGTAATTGTCGTACGTAGAATTAACGACCGCAGCGATTTCCCAGGAATCTGGAAAGAAGCTAGTATTATATTGGATAGAGTAAAACAATATGGGTGACCGATTATCTCCCCGATGTCTCCAGCTTAATCGAGCATAACGGGGATCGCAGACCAGCAGAGTTATTTCCGGAGCATTAGGTTTGTCCAGCACAGTAAGTGTTGCGTTTGATTGAATCTCGTTGAGCTCCGTTTGAACGATGCAGGTGTAAAGTCCCGAATCAAGATCTTTGGCGTGGGTAATAATTAGGGAATTACCATACTTCTTGAAATAACGAATCTCAGTCTCAAAATCGATTGGTGTATTGTCTTTTAGCCATGTAATATTTAAAGCTAAAGAATCATCTCCTTCGACCGCGCAGTAGAAGGTCGCAGTTTCTTCTGCAACAACTTTGCACGTTTTGGGAGGAATTACGCTGTTCTTAAGGACTGAATTAACTGTTTTATTTTCTGATCCGAAATTAGTTTCAGTCGTTTCCAAAATTTTGCAACGCAGCGTCACGGTTGGTCCGTCGATGGTCACAGGAGTAGAAGCACCTAAAGTTGCTTCAGTCATTTCTACTTATTGTGGATAACATTAAGAAACGCCTTGGAATCAATTAAATTTTATTTTAGGAAAGAATTAGTAGAAATATTGCAATTTAAATTAATTAAATCTATTTACCAATGACTGATGCTTCTGGCGAAATCAAGCAAAGAACTAATAAAAAACTTTGTAATTTTTTTAATTTCATTACTTGTTTACTTGTATTTATTGTTCGTGTGGAATTGAAATATTAGTATTTGTGTGAAATTTTTTAAGAATACTTCTCACGTTACAGGACTATTTTTAAAAAAAAGTAGTTAATGGGAGTGTAACGTACTGAGGTATGAATTATCAACACTTAAATATTATAAGCAAAATAATTCATTTATTAATGCGCAAAAGTTCACAGTAGTAAAACTATGAATTTAACATTGATAAGATTAAAATTCTGACAAATTATTTCATTAATAAATTGTCAATCCTACAATAATTACAAATTATAAATGACGCCCATAGTAAATTATTTGCATAATGTTTAAAACCGAAGAAAGTAAGCACTATCGCTTTTAAATTTCCTTGTTATAACTGCAAAACTACTGCGAATTAATATTGTGAGTGTAATTTTATTCTATTAGTACCACTAATAGACTTTATATTTGTTTCTCCA
>JAQGAK010003879.1:0-13690 GCA_034696945.1 Lipothrix lubbocki
ATTTTGAATTTTCCCGCCAAAAACGGGTCAAAATTTTGAAAATGGTAAATTTGGTCCAAAATCTGTTCTTACGATTTAGGGACCTTTCGAATGTCGTATTGGAGGTCCTTCTACGACCAAAATTACGGATTTGGGAAAAATAATTTTAAAATTCGACAAAATTGTATAGTAACACATAACAGTAACAATTTTATTAGTTTAAATTCATTTATTACCAAATGATACAATTTCAATAATATTATCATAAAAAATTAAACAATGATAATGGGGAAATATCAATTGCATTTACTGCATAAATTAATTTTAAATTATGTGCCCTAGATAAGTAAAAATGTTATTACATGATCATATACAAGATCTTTTGCGTGACTAGATTGCACGAAATGTGAGTGCGCAAACGTATTGTTTTTGACAATGTGCAATACTTTAGATTTACTTCCAATCTCAGCCACAGTTCGTACAATATCCTGAAATTTTTACGAAAGTATTCATTTAGTGCTTATTTTGAAACCAAATCAGCATTATTATTTGAATATATTGACATTTATTTGTTTTCGTATAACAGTACTAGATTGTTTAACTAGAAAATCCAATTTGGATTAAAATCATTTAAATATAAATACCTTTTCCGTAAATATTCTATCCCCCATTGCATGAAAGAATAAACATGGTACTGTAAGTTTGCTAATATCATAAAGCGGAGGGACTCTACGTTTGTAAACTTTCAAATTCTTCTTTTCGCCGTAATCAAACATGCTGGGACCATCCAACAGAGAGATTGTACCAAGTTGTGCCCAAACGCGTGCTGAAATAGGAACTTGACTGTGGCGTGTAACAAGTGCTGCAGTTGCCTGAAAGCATGGTAAGCACCGCCGTTAAATTAAAAAAACGTATATTAAATATGAAATGATATGGGTCAGGGTTTCTTCATGTACAGTGAAAACTCTTTATAACGGCACCCTTCAAAGCGGGAAAATTTTACCGCCATAAAAATATGCTCCAAAATTACACGCAAATTTAACTCTGGGGCAGAAAAACAGTGGTTGTTATAGAGAGACCGCCCTTATAAGGAGCACCGTTATAGAGAATCTCCAATGTAGTTAATGATTACTTTGTCTATATTTGTCGGTGATATTATTGCAAAGAATATTTCAACGCATTCCTTTAGCATGCCAAGTTTAGCACACAGTTGTATTGCCTTTTCACCCCCCGCCGCTCCTTTGAATAGGTGAAAGGGGAGTTGACCCGAAAACCAGAAATCTGCTTGTTCCTGCAATTCCAAAGCCATCATTGGACTTTCCACCTCAACATTTACCTCAAATTTAAGACTTGAAATTACTTAAACATACCACAAAATGTTGAAGATTTACTCCCTTGAATACTCTAAAAATGTCGGCATGCATGCGTACTCCCGCTGCTAAGGAAATATATTTTCGGACTTTCTTGTTGTACTTCGGATACCTAGAGAGCGCGTAAATTCCCGAAATCCCTCCAAGAGAGTGTCCAAGTAGGTTCAACTTCTTTTGGCCGGTTGTTTTCAAAACGTAATCGATATTGGATGTGACGTCATACCTTGCTATATGGTCTATGCTGTAGAAAAGCATAAGTGCATGAACATAGTACATGCGGAAACTCTTTGTAACTAAATTTTCACCATTGGAAATAATTGATCTTATAAGTCATTTAATTTTATTTACATTTATTTGTGGAGCAGAAAAACAGCTGCCATAACAGTGAAACTCGCTACAACATTCCCCTTTATAAGGGCAAACTCCTTGTAGCGGCAAGATTTTGTGCCGTAGAAATAAACTTGGACAAAATTTTGACCGCTATCAGAGTCCTTCTTACTACAGTGGAAACGCTTTATAACGGCATCCTATAAAGCGGCAAAATTGGACCGTTATAAAAAAAAACCTCCCCTAAGAGTCAAAATTACATGCAAATTGAATTCTGGGGCACTAAAACTACGGTCGTTGTAGGTAGAGAGTCTGCTCTTATAAGGAGGACCATTATAGCAATTCCTTACGGTAATGGCAAAATTTTACCGCTTTGTAGAGTGACGTTATAAAAAATGTTCACTTTAAAGGGCGTTGACTCTCATACAGATACACGAAAGTGTTTGGATAAAATTAATATAATTCAATTACCTAAACTTCCAAAAGCTTAATTGGTTCACCGTAAGGTTTTTGTGGCTGGTACCGACACAACCGCGATAGTTGCCAATAAACACATCGAAACCGGCGTTTGCGAGCAGGAATGCTACATCATGAAAACGGAATGCAAAATTATTATTATTATTATTATAACGTAGTATGTAGTTAAAATTAAAATGGTACATTATTAATATATTTCAAGCATAATAAAATTTTTACAAAAAATATAAAATATTATTACCGCAGCGTTTGTTTATATATTGCGGGAATTTACAAATACATTAAATCAATTTTCCACAATACTTTGTAAGATTTGAATCAGAGGTGCTCAACCAAAAAGATTTGGTATAATCAAGCAAGCCCTAAACCATCTTTTCGAGATATCAAACAAAAACAATAATCTGGTGAATGCATCCCCGACTGACCAATTAGGAGACAAAGGACAGGGGAAATACAATTGGTTACTACAACCCAAAAACATTCTGGGAGTGTAATTGTATTGATTATTCTTGAATATTGATGGAGCTCTGTCCAAATCAATAAAACCATACGTACGCACTTACTTATACTTACATTAAATTAGTTTCTTACGCAGTGCTCGTTCCGGTGATAAATAAAAATACGTAAAGGCACTTTGTGCCAATCCAGGGAGCAACAAAATTGGCTCGGCTCTTCGTTTCTTATTTGTTCCATTCTTGCCGTAGGGTATGCGAAACAGAGGGAGGAGGTATCCGTCAGGTGTCACCACGCTATGAACTTCCACTTTGTAGCCATTTTTGCTGATGACGTTTTCCTGCCACATTCCCACAAAGTGTTTCCAAATTAATAAAGCTTAAAAATATTATAGCTTTGCGTAGGAATATGTTAGCCCTTTGAAATTCAAAATCATTCAACAAAAGTACTCAATGCAGTACAGGGACTCCGTATAACGGTCCTCCTTATAAGGGCAGACTATCTATAACTCTCGCTATAAGAGAACGCTATGAATCACCAAAATCAGTCTCTTATATAGGAATTCTTTTATAGAGAGAGAGAGCTAGTATGCATATAGCTGTGTATTATATGTGGGCCCAAAGGATCTCTTACAGGGAGAGCTCTCTTATATGGGGATCTCTTATAGCGAGAGTCCGGTGTAGCATTTAAAACCTATGGTTTGGTTTAGAAATAAAATTTTACCGTCGTCTCCAAGCCACTGTTTTCGGCATAAAAGAACGTCTTTTTATTAATAACATGCTTTATTTTTGTAACACTTGTAGCTGAAGAGGTTAGAATCGCGCACGTTAAAACCACAATTATTCCTGTAGGATCCATTTATGACAGAACAAGAATTCCTCCACAGAGAGGGATGTCTCATGCAAGGTGTTTTTGGTGTTAAATAATTGTTAAGGGACAAAATGGTAAAGAGTATGCACGCTCTAATGAATGTACATAAAGGAGTGTATATAGTCAGGAAGAAAATATTAAGAGAGCATTTCCAGTGAGACAGAATTATTTTGGCATTATTCTTGTTGAAAATTACATAATACACATGTACACACTTATTTTAACATATGTACTCATGCAAATATTAATTATACCTGCAATGTTGTTGATACTTGACCTCACCCATTAGAAATCAATGGCTTTTGTATGTGTACATACAATACTTGAATAGTCAAGGGCTGAAATCAAAGGGACTGTTTTGAAATAATCACAAATGAATGTTTACGAATCCGTCCGTATCAGCGGTACACGTTCATGCAATAATAATAATAATAATTATTATTATTATTATTAGCTAATTTCCCTGTAGGAATTCTCCTACAATGTATTTTATGCCTGACGCATTCTTATATATACACTTCGTATATATGTATATTTTCTTATCACATTTATAAACTCTTTACTTACTCAATATTTACTTATCCTACCATTCTGTACAAATTCCACACGTAATTTATTTTCTGGGATTTTTAGCAATTAAAATTTGTTTATTTTTTCCCTTAGTATTTACAATTATTACAATTTTATCACACACGTGTCTATCTCTATTATTATTATTACTACTACCGTGTAATCTTGAAATATAACACACAATTTTTTCTGGGGCGAATTCTCACGCACACTTGACCTTATCCTTTATATGGCTTTTTAGTTTTTGGCAATATGAAATAAAACAAAATATGTATATCTCAATATGGAAAAACATACAATCTCATATAAACGTGTTGAAATTGTTTAGGAACCCCCAGCGCTCTTTCCTGACTATAGACACTCCAAAGCGATCTAGTAGTAGTACACGCAATTATATTTGCTTATGCACATTTTACTTTCAATCACGCGTCACGCGCGCTTTTTTATCGCACTTTTTATACTTTTACAATTATTTAACAATAAACGAACTTTGAAGATTGTATTTTCTATGAACCTTTCAGCCTTCTGCGCCTTTATTATATATATCGTATATAGGAGAAGGATCCGAATGTACTAATTTCTATCCCTTCAACATTGAAATTAGTACTGTTTGATACTTCGCCGACGACATGTACTAATTTGTATCCTGGACCCTTCCAAGAATAAACAAAATTTATTGCTTGGAAAATCTTTTGAATATTCAGCGGAATAAAATTGAGCTTTCATCATATCATATGTTAGGAATTAAGAATGAATAGGAAATTAATTACACAGAAAATTCCCAAGGAATTAAATTTTCCAGATGGAAGATGATTACACTTTTATACGCTTCGTTATGGACTTCCCCAAAATGTGTTACATACTCGTCATTTGTACAAATTAGCTTCCATTTGAGGATCACCAGTTGTTAATTTAGCTTTGGTGCATCATCAGCGTCTTTTTAATTTTGACAGTCACGGAAATTTGAAAATAATCGCGAAAATTTTATAATATTCGCAATAATTTATAGTAATAAATTTCCATTTTGCATAAATTGTTTTATAATGATGGAAAGTGAGCGAGGTAAAAATGAAGTCGAACTGGCCATTGCGGAGGTAAATAATTTTAAAAAAATTGTGAAATAAATATTATATAAATTCAGGTCAAATTTAACGGTCCATGGTTGTCAGAAACGTTGCAATGTTAAAATAACGGGCAAACTTGTTTTTATTACAAACTTGTGTTGTAGTTAAAGCGAAGAATAAAGAACTCGGAAGAGGATTACAGTGAAGATTATTTAGAGGATCTATTTGTACTCAAATGGCTCAGAGGTCTGGAAATAATAATGAATTTAAATAATATTTTTGTAAATATTGAATTTGTATGATATATGTACAATTTCTCCTGAAATTATTTTATCAAAAATTAAATAATTTAAATTTAAATAATTTCATTGCATTTCTTATACGGAATTTTATTATAGAAATGAATTACTTCATATGAATTATGAATTCAATGATTCTATTAAACAAAACGTTTCAGCTCGAGGCATGGATGTGGATAAGGCAGAAAGGATGCTTAAAAGAGTAAGAGACGAAAATTATTTAAAATATTATATAATATACAATTATTTAAAATTTTACTGGCATTTTTTAAAATTTTTGTGTCATTTTTTTAATTTTCTGTTATTAAAAAAAATTATTTTTGAAAATTTTGTATCATTTTTAAAAATTTCGTGTCATTTTTAAAAATTTTGCGGTAATTTTTAAAAATTTTGCGGTAATTTTTGAAAATGTTGCGGCAATTGTTTAAAAAATGGCGACAATTGTTTCAAAAATGGCGGCAATTGTTTAAAAAGTGGCGACAATTGTTTAAAAAATGGCGACAATTGTTTAAAAAATGGCGGCAATTGTTTAAAAAGTGGCGACAATGGTTTAAAAAATGGCGGCAATTGTTTATTATAGTCGTTACAATGGCGCCAAGAAATCAGCTGGCGACAAATGAAGGACGAGAAATTAGACCCTGAAATAGTGGGAGCCATGCGTTACCTTACGAAAAGTGTGGCTAAGACTGGGGAAATTGGTACGAAATTTGAACGGCACGAAATATTTAATTTCAAATTAGTTACTGTAAAAACGTTTAGCTTACGATTAGTAAATAATTGTTTAAAATAAACAATTATTTCAATAAATTATGTATTAAAATGTAATTTAATAATTACAGTGTACTTCACCAAAACAAACGTACCATTCCGCGACCTTTACAAAACGTTTGCTCACCAACTAGAAATACCGCACACGCGCGTACTCCAATTAATGGCGGAGGTGGAGGCTGACGCAGTCGAAATGGGGAAGCGGGTGCTGAATTTGCAAAATAATAATAGCGGGATTTGCAAAGATTCTGTCAAGGGGTCCATTTTAGTCATGGATGGCAAGGACACGTCCGTATGGCAAATGGCTTCTATACACTGTAAGGACTTTGAGTGTGCCGATAATATTAATTATTTATTATTATTCATTAACATAAATGTAATTAAATAATTATTTTATAATTATATTAAGTTTCTCTTATTTCTATTTGTACCAGTTTTTGATTAACTTTAGTTATTAAAAATTTAAACTATTATTAAAAACTATTTTCAATATTATTTCAACTATTTTAATTCATTCCTTACAATAATAATAATTCATAATTATTATTTATAATTTTTATTAATTATTATTATTCGTATTATTAATTGTTTGGACTTTTTGCCCTTCAGTTTTTCAGCTCTTGAAACAAACCGCTAGGGAGTTTCTAACTTACATGCCGAGCACTGGAAGCACTATGATCTTCATTAATTGTAAGATTTCAAGCGATTTAAAATTAATAAAACTATACAAAAAATATATAAAATTAATTAATTAATTAAGTTTTTTAAGGATTACATCTTGTATTTTGATTCTTGTGAACTAATTGATTGATTTTATAATTTTGGTTACAAAATTACACAGGGCCTAAATTGGGAATGTATTTATGCAACGCTTTGAAAAAAGTCATTGACGGACCCCATTACACAGTAGAAGCTTATGACTGCAATGAAGAGAGATGGAAGGAAGCTTTGTTGAGACTCATCGATGCGGATGAATTGCCGGTTCAATATGGTGGCAATAAAATTGTTCAGTTTTAGACGCTATATGTACATATACATAGTTCCTATATGTAAATATAAAGTATAAATATAGAAATATAGACAAAATAATAAATTAATATACACGTTCATTAATTTTAGGTACAAAAACATTTAAATTAAATAAAAAAAATTTCAGAATTTTGAAAAAATGAATAATTGGCAAATAAATTATATTCATAAAAAGTTGACTTTTACATTATTATGCGGATAATTCACAACACATAACATATGTCCTTAATATACGCAGTGAGAAGTTTAGTCAAAAAGTTAATTTATTTTGTTACCTCATTTTGTAATAATAAAATTACTAAAGACCGGAAATTAAATTTGTGAGAAGCCCATTTACAGCGTGGGAATAGTTGGACTTTTATTATTTGTTATAAAATTTCGTCACAGCAAACAAATAATTTAACTTCAGGAATAAATATTATTGGCTTTCTTTCTTTTTGATACTTTCGTAGTCGTCGAATTAATGAGCTGAAGATAAAAATTCATTGTATTTATTGTATTTGTATCAAATTTTTGCGCGACATAACGTTTCTGGCTGAAAAGCATCAAATCGAGTATATTGCATTAATTTTTTAAAGAATAATAAATTTTAAAATAAATTCAATTATTATACAAACTTTTTTGATTTTTTGAACATAACGCCATGCAAGGTTCACATGAGGATTTCCATTGGCTTTCCAAGCCAAATCCACACACCGAACGGCGGGGAGAGATTCTACGTAAGAAGTGTTTAAAGAATAATAATTATTATAATAATTAATATTCTTTATGCGTCGTAATTAAATAATTTTACGAATCGTCACATTTCAACGACAAGTTTTGGGAGTAAAATTAGTGGCGAATTTCAACGACGTTAACATTTTTGAATTACGCGCGCGAGGTAGCAAATGCAGATAATCTCCCTCTCCCAAAGCGTTGTTAATCAAGGCGATTGAGCAAATTTTTCAATATTGTTTATTTTAATATAATAATAATAACTATTATATAATAATAAAAATAATACTATATAGTTTACTAATTATTATAATTCTTATTCTTTAGGTAAATATCCTGAAATAAAGAAACTTTACGGAGTGGATGCAATATTCAAATGGCAAGTCTCCTTCTTGGTAGGCTTTCAAATCCTCACCATCCCAATGATTGCGAACTTACCATGGATTCATTTACTTGCCTTGGCATATTTCTTTGGAGGAATTATTAATCACATGCTTGCTTTGGGTAATTAGGAGTTTTAGCCAATGAATGCTTTTTGTAATTGTTGTAAAAATACAAAAAATTAATTTTCCTGATTTTTTTTTTAACTTTTCTACATTAAATTTTTATTCTTTTTTATATAAAATATTTGTGGGTTCTTTATTTATTTTTCTGTATTGAACATTGAAATAATGATGTACTCTTTATTAACTTTACTTAATTAAAATGTTTATTATTTATTTATTTTAAAACTTGTTTTTTCATTTGCTTTTTCCAAATATTTTTAAAAATTTCATCGTTTACTTATTCATTTCGAAAACTATTTATTTACTTTGAATTTGTTTTTCCGGTTAGGATCTTGTAATAATAAATAAATAAATAATTGTCCTGTGTGTATTCATTAAATATAGCTCAACACGAAATAGCTCATAATGCTGCATTTGGGCACAGTCGGCCACTTGCAAATCGTTGGTTTGGTATTTTGACAAATTTGCCCCTGGGAATTCCAATCTCCATATCCTTCAAAAAATATCACATTTTGCATCACCAGGTGTGTAAATTATTTTAATTTGCAATAATTAGGTATTAATTGATTACTAAAATTGTATTGAAAATTGCAATAATTATTAAAATAATAAATCAATCCTCATACCTCGATTTCAGGTTTAAATTTTTAAATTAATTTTTTTAATAATAAAATAATAAATTTAATTCTTTTAATTAAATTGTATTACCTTATATATTTGTCAGTTCCTATCAATCGACGGTTACGACCCCGACCTTCCCACCGCCACGGAAGCCGCGCTTTTTCAAACGACCATGGGGAAACTTCTTTGGGTAGTTCTTCAACCGTTTTTCTACATCCTGCGCCCTCTAGTGGCCGTCCAAGCCCTGAAGATCCAAAAGTTAGAAATCTGCAATTTTGTAATTCAATTCCTATTCAATTCCTGCGTGGTATGTTTTTATGGCTGGAAACCCTTGGTGTACTTAATTTCCGGGAGCCTCGTTACCATGGGACTTCACCCGTTCGGAGGTCACCTCATCGCCGAGCATTACATGTTTTCAAAGGGCTTTGAAACTTATTCCTACTACGGAGTCCTGAATAAACTCACCTTTAATGTGGGTTACCATAATGAGCACCATGACTTTCCTCATGTGCCTGGGAGTAAATTACCGGAATTACGGGACATTGCAAAGGAGTTTTATGACCCCTTGCCTTGTCATAGCTCCTGGTGTAGGGTTCTTCTGGATTTTATATTCGATCCAAATGTGAACTTGTATTCTAGAATTAAAAGGCGGGGGAATTGAATAATAATTATTACAATATTGTTAAAGAATAACATTTTACGTTGCATGCAAAATATTGTAATAATTTTCTTCCTCACACTCTATTTCTATAAAATTAGTATTATTCGATGGCAAATAGAAAAATTAAAGTAATTCACGTTTATGCACGAAAACTTGTGGCGGTTTGCATGATTTTAGTATTTATTGTGGGATACATTTCTCTGTGTGTGTGGGTGGAATTTATTTGTAGAATAGGACAAGTATTCGTTTGGAATTACGCAATAAATGGCACCTTGGCAAGCAAAAAATATTACACGCTGAATTGCTAAAATTTCAAACAGTGAATAATTTAAGTCTATATAGGGTGAAAGAGTGCTTCAAAATGGTAAATAAGAGGTAGACTATACATACTCAACGTTTCCTCCAGTATATAGCATCGGCGCTATAAATTAAATGAATAATTTATTTATTAAATCATTTTCTTTTTGTACAATTTCATTCCATATAACTTCTATGTGTCACATACTTCAAGTTGTCATCATAATTTGGAAAAGATACTTGGATATAATGGAACTTTTTAATTTTTGTTCTAATATTTCCTTCACGTGCTGTTGACTCAGCTCATCAAGGTTTTGGAAATATCCTATATTTAACTGGTTTGAGGAAGTCAAGTTCTTGCTGCTGCTTGCTGTTTTTACTGCGGATGCAGCAGATGTATTGTGCATATGACCGTGAGTTTAGGAATTAGATATCCCCGTGTCATAAAATGAGAACAGTAAACATCAAGTAACAACGAAAGAGCATGAGAATTTTTTTTTCGAAAAACCTCTGGCTTGAATGGTTTTGATTATTGGCATTCGCACATAAAAAGTGGATTTTAATAAGTATCACAATGCAATAACAATAATTGTTATTGCATTACATTAATTTTAAATTAATTTGATCAATTTTCATTAATTTGTAATATTTGTCTTCCTAATATAATTATTAAATTTCAATATTTATTATTAATTATTATTATAATTCAACAAAAATTAAATAAATTAATAAAAACTTCATAGATTTATTGACAAATAATTGTAGTCAATATACATTACCTAAATGCATTACAAAATTAACTAAATGTAACACAAAATGATTAAATTTAGTAAAAGTTATTTATTATTTATATTGGTAAATAATAAATTCCGCCTTCGATTCCTTCGGCGGAATTTATATTCCATCCACCAAATAAATTCCACTAAAATAATAAATATAATAAAGGTTGGAGATAACAAAGCAAAAATTATATGAAATAATTATTTCAGTCAAAAAATTTTACAATATTATAAATATTAAAAACTATTAACCTTATACAACAAATTCAAAATATTATACCATATAGGGAACAATAATTTTACAAAACATATTTCCAATCCTGGACGAAAAACGAGTTTTTGCGAAAATTATGCGACCGCAAGGTCAAATCTCCTGAGAAGAGTACCTTGAAATAGCAAAGTTGAGAGTTATGTACTACAACCCAGAATCAAATACAGTGGAACCTCGCTATAAGAGAACGCTATAAATCACCAAAATCTGCCTCTTATATAGAAATTCTCTTATATAGAGGGCTCGTATGCATATAACCATGTATGACATGCGAGCCCAAAGGATCTCTTATAGAGAGAATTCAGGGGTTCCACTGTATTCAGTTCAAACTGAAAGTCCTATGTTTCTCATAGTACATATATATGAATGAAAGTCGGGAGTGAGTTCCATATTTTTGCAGCTCATATGTTAGATGTTAGTTCTATTGCTTTGGAAATATTGGAATATCATTTACATTTCGTACTTTATTAATTTGTTGGTATTAATAATCACTAATTACAATGCATGTTTATCATATGTACGATCTTGAAAGGTAAATAATATGTGGAATCAAATTCAACAACCGGGATCAAAATTAGCGGACTATAAACATCCTTGTAGAAATTTCTCGGAAGCCTACTTATAAATTACAAGCTGTACTGATTCATTGAAAATTCTCGAAGTGATCAGTAATAAAACAAGAATTCTTTTAAAATGGCTACAGGGGGCTGCCTGGGACGTGACAAAATTATTAGTATTTTTGTGTGCATTACCCTTACACATATTTCCGATGCTACCATACGTAAGAATTTATTTAAAGTTTGGACTTCAATGAGAAATCATAAAACTGAAATTAATAAGTAAAGAGCCAATTTTAAAATAAAATTATTTAATAAACCAAATAAATAATTTTAAAATTGTAATAAACTAGTTCATATTACCGCAATTTAGATTAAATGTTAGAAAATATACGTTCTAATTTCGAGAAATGATTAATAAATCTCAAATACATTCAAAATCAACTAATCAATGCAAAATTAGAGACTATGAAATTTCTAATTTCAACATTCAATTTAATTCAGTCTACAAAAATGTGTGAATATTTTCTTAAAAATATATGTAGCTACCCAAAACCAGTGGATGTACTCCAGTGGGAATAATTTCGGTCACTCCAACGATATTCTTGACATATTGAATGATATCCTCCAAGCCTCTCCTTTGTTTCTACCCGGTGTTCAGCAAGGTGGACAATTAAATTCACTTTTTGGCGTGTTGAGGAACATCCAATCCTTAACTGGCGGTTTGTCTTTTTACATCTTATTCCTACTGTAAAAAACATTTTCACACAATATGAGGAACGAAATTGTATATTACTTTTGATGGTCAATTGTTTAAGAAAACTAACATTGACCTAATTTCGTAAATTTTTCGATCGTAGGCAGAAGAAACGGACGTTCTGGACGAAAAAATAACAAAACATTCAAGTGCGTACAATGAAATTATAAATGCAGAATTTATTTTCGTATAGATATTTCATCATTATTACTTATTACAAAATAGGATATTGTACTACACAGTATAATACATTAATGTAGCTAATTTTGTTTAGTGCAATGAATAATATAATTAATTTCAGAAATATAATTTTGCAGCGTTTTCATGCCCCGATCAATACATCCGACACTTCTGGACTTGGGGGAGACGTTGGCGCGAAATAATATTCAGGGCTTCGACGTTGGCATGGAAAGTCAGGAACAGCGCCTCATACAGGAATTTTATAAATTCTTCGAGGGAGGCGAGGTGAAGAACATCGTCCAATCTTTTGGAATGCTGTTAAATTTCCTCCTGCAGATGGCCACCCAACTTGTTTCTCCAGTTCGTTCGTTTTCAAATATTCTTCCAGATTTCGAATCCATCTTGCCCTTTCAATTTTCGTCGTCAAAGCTGGCGCCATCTTTATTGAGTCTCATCGCAAAAGAAACTTCGAAGAGTTTTGACATGAGTCCAGCCCGGGCCTTGCGTATTAATCCTTTGTATCGGATGCTGGAAGCATCCTGCCGTTCGCTCACGGGTATGGACTTCACTCCAATGAAACTCTTCCAAAGGTTCAATGCCACATGAGTTGGTTTCATCCGCAGCTTACACCGGCCCTCAGGACTTGGCTACTGGATACAACTACAACATACAAAAGCAATGCGAAACAACGCAGGAGAACACTGCCTCTCAATTAGGAGAACAACCTGAGGATCACTACGAGGACATCTTTCCATCTAAGGTTCTAAACGAGTCGGATAATTAGCTCATCCGATCCGAAACCGATCCGACCCTAAGTTTTCGGATAAAATGTCAGGCTCATCCGATCCGTTCACCGAGTGTCGGATTAAAAAATTTGCTAATCCGAACCGATCCGACAACCACAGATCGGATGGTCTGATCAATCCGATCCGATCCGCGGATATCCGCCATCCGATATTAATTTTCGATTACAATTAGTTTTCGTTAATAAGCGCATGCTAATTTAAGGCAGGGTAATTTTATTTCGGTATTTTACAATGCAACGGAATTCACGACAATGTATTCTCATTTTTAATTAATCTAATTGTTCATACACCAAGTATTATGGTCATCATTGGCAACAATGAATGAATTGAAAACT
>JAQGAK010003880.1:0-13685 GCA_034696945.1 Lipothrix lubbocki
TATTTGTGTATTTATTTGTGTATTTATTTGTGTATTTATTTGTGTATTTATTTGTGTATTTATTTGTGTATTTATTTTTGTATTTATTTGTGTATTTATTTTTGTATTTATTTTTGTATTTCTGTATTTTATGATGAATGCGACCAACAATATTATTATTTATTATCCAATTTTATCCCGATTCCTTTCCTTCACTCCACCTCCACATACATATAGTTTCATCATCAATTCCTGAAGAAATAAGAATGACCATTTCCGAGGATTATTTATGCCTGAATGAATGCTGTTTAATGAATGCTCTGAGATTTAATAAATGATTCTGGTGTTGAAAGAAAATTTAATGAAACTTATGAAGAGTTACACGAACCGATTTCTTGCATTTGTATTTGTATTCATAGTTCATACTCATAGTTTTAATATTGCAGGAGCGACAATGTGTCACACACTGTGTTTACCTGTTTACGTGATTTATGCACGTTGCATGGACTAAATGTTGAAGGGGAAAAAGGCGCTAATGAATATATTTGAAATGGTAAAGCGTGTTAAATGTTGTCCATGTCCATCTCTTCCTTTTCCTTGCCGGAACGGAAACAGAAACGGAGTTTGATGTTGGATGGGTCGGTGGGTTGGAATCTGCAAGTGCAAGATCTTCTTAAAAAATTCTTCTTTTAATTTCTTCTTTTATCTTTAATAATCTTACATTAAAATTGAATCTTATAAGCTGGAACCTGGAATAACAATAATTATTATTGTTCTGGAATTTACTTGAGCGAGCTAATCTTTCGCACATCACAATTTATTATTGCAAATATTTGGACCTTTGCTTACGTTAACTTTGGGTGGTGGTTGGTGAGTCCATAAATTGTATAGATTTTTGTTTTAATTTGTACATAATAATTTATTAGACAGACTATTTGTGTAGTACAAGAACGTGGCGATAATTATAAATGTTGTCATTGTTAATTAAAGGTATGTATCAATGTTATTTTGACGTTTTGACTCTTATGATGATAGTTTTAGTGAGTGTTGAGGTGGTATTGACGGATCAGTTAGATCTATGTATTTATTATGTAGAGGTATAATATAAAATTAAACAGTGTTTAAAAAATAAAATAATATTAATTAATAAAATTACGTAATTATTTGAATTTGAAATTATACTCTATAGGTGTGTATGCTGCCCACAGCAAGAAGATTGATCCACAAAATCCGTAAACGGGAAGTGATCTCCACAATAAGTTTCCAATTACAGCAAAAGAACATGTCAACGATGGAGAAGCAACCGGTAGTCAACTTCGTTCAAAAATTTAATGCAACCAAAAATGTATTTGAATGGGAGCAACAACCGGAGCAATACGATTTTTATCAAGAAATAGCAAGATCGGCATATGCTGACATGCTACATGATTTCGACAGGGTAAGTATTTTCAGACTTTAAATAACATATTTATTCATATGCTGAATCTTCTAACGGTGCGTAAATTTGTCTGGTGGGTTATAGAATTTAAAGTACGAAAGAGCACTCGCTTTGGCTATTAAAAAAATCCATGACAAAGGGGAGAAAGCGATAGTATTGGATATTGGAACCGGCACAGGGCTTTTGTCTATGATGGCTGTCAGACACGGAGCTGACACAATTTATGCTTGTGAGGTGAGAAATATTTCGCATTTCTGTAAAAATTAATTCAATAAATTAATTAAAGGATTAAAAATACCCAGGAATAGTTAATAAATTAATTTTGTGTTCATTCAGGCCTTTGAACCCATAGCAAAGTGTGCGTCTCAAGTCATTCGTAGGAATAATTGCGAGAACAGAATAAAATTGATTTCCAAGCGATCTACAGATTTAGAGGTCGGACCTGGGAAAGATTTGGAAACTAGAGCAAATATCCTTGTGACGGAGGTATTTGACACAGAGTTAATTGGCGAAGGTGCCATCGAGACCTTTAACCATGCTCATAGGGTCCTCTTGGAGGTACATTTTAAAACATATCTGTACGTTATGGTATTAGCTATTTGATATAAAACAACCAGTGTATGAAACATACGTGTATTTGTCAATGGATTAATAGACTGGATGCCAGGTAATTCCACACGCGGCAGAAATATACGCTATGGTTGTTGATAGTTCTACTGTTGAAAACTGGAACGTGTTGAAATCTTTAACCCTTCCAACGGGTAAGGATATACGCTTTCCAAGCTCAATTTCCCAGTGTTCGGGTGTACCATCTGTCCATGATCTTCAGTTAAGTGAACTGAATCCCAAATCATTTACCATGTTGTCATCTCCACTAAAAGTTTTCGAGTAAGTTTTCTTTATATTCGTTTACTTAGCATCCAAAAAGAAAGCTATTTTAATTTGTTTTTTTTCAGTTTTAACTATACGAACCATGAACAACAAACAGCTGAGTACCGCAAATCTGTTCTACGGTTCCAAAGTACAGCTTCTGGAAAATGTAATGCCATATTTACCTGGTGGTTGCTTCTAATGGATCCCGAAGGAGAAATTGTTATAACCATGCAACCGGAGTGGTGGAAACAAGATAGCGAAAAGTTTACTCCTACTTGGAAAGATCATTGGATGCAATGTGTCTACTATATTCCTGAAGGTCATGAGACACAGAAAGGAGAAAATTTAGTATTAAACGCTTTTCACGATGAGTTTTCACTATGGTACGAAATCTCTCCTGTTAATGATAACTTCCCGAATGTGCTCAATGTAGACGTACCTGTTTTAGAAAGGCCGATTTGTGAATGCGGCGTACATACGACTTTAAGTAGATCTAGATTGGGAATGCTGAATGACAAAAGCAAAATCAATCAATTTGTATCAGTGCTCCAAAAATATATTGTTCCAGATGAAAGTGTTTGTTTAGTTTTGAGTGAGAGCTCGTTGTTGCCATTGATTGTTGGTCTTCTTGGAGCTAAAAGGGTGTTTGTCGTCGAAGAACATGGACACAGCGCGCGTATAATGAAAGATTTTATTCGCTTCAATAATCTTGAGAATATTGTGACCGTGATATGCAAAAAACCAGAATACATTAATGCGACAGACATCAACAATCTAAAGGTTTGATTTATTTTTAATTAAGCGTTGTAACTATTTGGGATTAACCATTTAGAGGAATTTTAATGGAAAATGAAAAGTTTTTCAGAAGTTAAATAAGAAATCTGATCATGTATTTTTCAGGTCAATATTGTTGTGGGTGATCCTTACTTCCACTCGTCTATACTCCCCTGGAATAATCTTTATTTCTGGTATGCCAAAGAGGCTTTGAGTTGGAGTTTCACGAATAATGTAAGGATAATACCTTCTGGAGCTTATTTACGCGGTATAGCTGTAGACTTTCAAGACCTGCATCACATCAAATCTCCTGTAAAGGTTGTCAAATCTTGTGATGATAATAATCCTGGTTACGATTTGCAAGATTTCGACAATTTAGTTCTGGTGAGTTGCCATTTTATTCGAACCAATTTTTTTTATACATTAACGCGACAATATTGATGTAAAATGGAATTGTTACAGCGCGCTTCTGATTTAATTGACCACCGTATTGACGCCCAACCATTGTGGGAGTACAAAGGACGTGGACTAAGCAATCAAATCAACCTAGCTAAATTCGATCTTACGCAGTCAAAGCTAATTGTCAGTCATGAACCATTGGCTTATGAAAAATTTACTTCCAATCCTAACGGTATAGCTTTATGGATGGATTGGCAATTAGATGAAGATACCATTCTCGTTTACGGACCGACAACTAATTCAGGAGAATTATTAAAGTGGGATCGTAATTCCAAGCAAGGTGTGTTTTTTACACGAAGTAATAATGTTCAGGACACAACTAATATTCAAGCCAAGTATATTGTAGATTCAGGAGATGTGGATATTTGGGTAGTAACAAAAAAATGGGATAGTAATGCAAACGACTGGATCGAACATCGTACGTAGATACATACATGTGAAAACGTACTTTTATATATTGTACTAATTTAGTTACATTGTGATCTATGACTGTGAAATCGACTTGGTGCAGAAATAAATGATATTTTAAAAGTTGATGTTTCTCGTTGATATTACTTGTCAACACTGGGCGTGTATTTATCTTCGCCGTATGCAAAAGGAAAATTATGGCTCATTAAAAACATTGTGTCCCTAAACATTTTATGTACTTATACTTAATTTTTATGACTATTTCGTGGTTCTTTTTTAATTACACGAATAGACTACAGTGGATGAGGCATGCATGGCTCCTCCTGCGAACCATTTCATGAATTTAAGGAATCATTGCCAGTAGATCAATCAACTTTCAAATTTTATGTCATGGAACTCGCTATAATGCCCGAAATAGATTAAAGTAGCTTGAGAATAACATTTAATCATATTTTTCCTCTAGACCTGCGTGCTTTGTTTTAGCAAACTTACTGTAATGTATTACAAATATTTTCGGGATCTCAATAAATATTATCCGAACATTCGATATCTTGGTTTTCGACACATTATAGATATCTGGGGATATCATTCAAATAATTACGGTAATAATAAATAAGTTATAATTTTTTTTCAATAGTGGTGGAATAACTGGTTTTTGGAGAGTCATTAAGGGAATGTCCATCATTGACGTTAATCAAGTTGACTTGATTTTGTTGGAGAGAAAGGAAATTTATTTCACTGATACCTCTCTATGGGATTTGCCGTATGACGCAGTACACAATCAATAATGGTGCAAAACCTGTCATAGAATTAAATAGGACTTCAAAATTATCATAAAGATCACTATGGGCTATAAGTCACTATTTCAACCATAAACTTTTTAATACAAAAACATCCTTCATATCAACGTTAAATATATCTTTAAAATAACGGGGAAATGGTCTTTAGTGATTTTGAATCTGTTACTCTCCTAAATTCCCCAAAGGAAAGCCGGAAACGGAAAAAGCTCTTATGTAATTCTAAATACTGCATATGTACTTGTGTATACGGAAAGTGTAATTCTCTGGGCTTTCATTCATATCCAGGAACCAACCACACTCACCTTGTTTTATTACATGCTGCCTGTTCCACCCAGTAGTGGACTATCGACTGCAAAATACCTGGGCAACCAATTGTCATTATTCCGTACACAAAATGATCAATTTTCTATAACACTTGGAAAAATATTTATGAACCGTTTCTCTCTGCGATAAAGTCGTTTCCGTTCGGTTTCGGTTCCTTCCATCTTCCACCTCGTTTTAACTTTAACGTTATTGCTCTAATCTCATATCATCGTCATTTCATTATCAACTTCACTTGATCAGGAAGGAAGGAGAGCAGAAACAGAAACTGAGAAAGGAATTTTTTCGAACCCACAGCACAGCTTTCTCCCTCCAGTATACAATACAGAATACTGTTCTTGCCCTTGCATTTGTTTTTAGTGCTAAATATCATTCAGATAAAAATTTTAGGAATCAACTCACTCTTTTTCATACACAATTTTAACTTCAGTGAAAAATGTTGGGGAAAATTACTTGCCGCCAGGAAAAACCGGCTCAGTTAAAAAATAAATCGGATTGGGATCATTTCACATGGAATTTTGCTAACCTCGCTGAACAACAACGGGAGGATACATTACGTGTAAATTAGGATTGTCCTCCACTTTTAAAGAGGCTTATATAGAGAACGTGCATGAGAGCATAATTACAAGTAAGAAAAATGGGGCAAGTTGAAGTTGTCTAAACCTTCTTTGGTTGTATAGATCCGCCATGAAGGAAGATCTATTCGCAATGAGACTGGAATCCAAGCACGTTGGGACAATTACAGAAACAATAACCGTATCCGAGACAGGTTTACATTCAATTAAAATTATCCCTTATTTCATGTGTTAAGCATTCTGTTACCTAAGCCAACAAATTCACTACACCTTATATGATTACAACATAGAATAACTGAGATTGATAACTGGAGAGTTGCACTGGAACAAACTGTTTGCGCAATTGATCTAGAAGTTAAAAAGCAAGATGCGGCTAAGGAAGCGGTGGAGCAAGCAATAGAAACGAAAGTACGATAAAATATCAAAATAAAATTTAAATAATTAAATAGATAATAAATTACAGATAAATGAAACATTAGTTAAAAGCGTATCCTGTCTGTCGCAGGTGATTGACTTGGATATAGTGAATGAGATCATGAGCATTCGAGAGCAGCGCAGAGGCAATGATTATGTAATGGACGAAGCCCAGCAAGAACTAATAAAAGTACAACCATTATATTTTACCTCACATTAAATTTACAACTTTTTCAAACGGACAATAAGATAACTGAAAGAATGCAAACTTTTTTGTTTCTCTGTAGGAAAGTTGCATCATTAAAGAAACTAGAAATGCACTGGAGAAAAAGGGACAAGAATCTTGGCATCAAATTGCACGCCTCCAAGAAACTCGTCAGCTTATTCTACGAGATCTTAATGAAAAGGTAATTTCCGTTGATATTGATCGCTATCTTCTGGGACTTACTGAGACGTCTTCTGAGATTGCATTTCGACCTGATCCTCTGCGAATACCTAAAGGGTAATGCAGGAGAAATTCTTGAAATATTGCTTATTAGATCATATATGTATTTCTTAAAACAAGTGACTCATGCGTAGATTTATTGGGAATCCAGTTCATAATCTTTAAAGTTAACGTCATTTTGTGATATAAAATAAGCATGATGACACCTCAAGCGTGGGAAGAACAGAGTCGATATAACAAACTCAGAGCAGACTGTGAACTTGCTAATTCCATGAAACTCCGGGAAGCCATGTTGCTCACTATTGACCAAACATTGAACGAGTTGAAGGCACAACGAGAAGTAACAGATTTTCATTTGAGAAAGCGTTTGCACGAAATGAACAAAACCATCGCAGACCTTTGTCATCAAAAGGACAAGGTATTTTTTTCAGCACTTAACGACGGCATAATTTATTCCAGTTAGTCTCAGGTGGGCCTGAAACACCTGGTGCAAATAAATATAAAGATCTTATGGTGTTGACCCGACGGCAAGGACAGCGTTCATGGAATTTGATGGTTTTAAAGATGCATTGTATTTTATTTTTAGATTCTCCAAGAAATGTGCAAAGTTGAAATGGAAATCAGGGATATGGAAGACGCTTTGTTGGATAAAACTAATAAGCTGAAACTAGCGGAAACACGTTTGGAGCACCGAACATATCGCTTTGGGGTAGAACTTACCCGTGATGATGCTCAGTATGGTTTGACGCAAGAAGTTCTTCAGCTTCGAGCAGCTCAAAAAGTTTTACAAACCAAGATTGACGAGAACAAGTAAATAATTATAGCTTGTCAAACTTTTACATATACACAAATATAGTGCTGTCAAGGCTCATAATACTTTTTATTCCCTTGCTTCCAGGAAAGCGCTTAATATGCTTTTGGGATTTTTGCAAACTCTGGAGGGTGAATTGGAAAATAAGAACGAAGCAAAAATAATTGAACAACAAGGTTTGGATGCTCGGGGAAGAGTTGCAGCTTCGGTGGACACTCCACTAACGAAGACCGATAGAAACATTGCACTGTCAGCAACGGTCCCAGTTCCTGAAGACCGTCGTAAACAAACTGGGGAGACAGGGCGACCGAAATGCCATCATTAATTAAATGCAATAAAATAATTAAGTCCTCGAGGGTGCATATGATTGAAAACCACAACATCAATACTATTTTGACCTTGATACAGGCAGTATAAAAACACATCGTAATATATTCTGCAGCCACTAACTTTGATTCCTCCACAATTCCCTCAGCTATTTCTAGGTAGATACCTGTACACTACACAATGTGTACACACAACTACATAATCATAACTGATTCATATCTACTCTACACCAATAATTGATTCAAAGAAGTAATTCTACTTTATACATACCTCTTCCTGGAATTTACCAATATTAGTCACGGTATGGTCAAGTTCGTAATGTGAAACTCTGAATAAATATTACTTTTATGATGCCGAACATTTGAACTCTGCTTATTTTTATCACTACACGTTAGGTACATACAGGTGGAAAATAGCAACAAGTCTGTTCCAGGTAATAAATTTCCAGTTTTCGTAGATCGCATTCGCATACATATCTATATATAGTCGAGCGTCACAACTGCACTCCAGATGTTTTGCAAGAAATGCATCATCTACTTATTGTTATTTGTTATTATTATTTCGGAAAACTTCATTTTTATTTCCGTCGATGTCTTAATTACCATCAGCATTTGTTACAAAAGATACATACATGCGAAGAGAGTTTTTTTTATAATCAAAAACAACACTTTTAACTGATTAAGCGTTGAAATAAATACTTGTTTGAAAACGTTAATTTCAACACTAAACTATTTCGACTAGAAAATAAACATTAAGGGCTTGACAAGGAAAAGTAACAAAATAAATAGTGCTTGTACCATATTGCATACCTAACTGTGTTATGTATCAGAGTTAAGCTTCAATTTCTCTCTTTCTCTCTCCTATGTTGCACCGTCTTCATTAAATCATATTAGACATGAAGTATGCAGGACTTCTGTTATAGTACTTTTAGTTGCGTTTTTTCGTCCAGCGTAATATTCCCATGGGGCAAGTTGCGAATTTTTCCATTCCAATTTCCGTGTCACCTTTAACGTGTAAGCCCTTTCGTCGTTTGGTTTCACATTTACGTCAGTTTATATAATGAGTGTCATTACATTCTGTAATACATGTATTCAAAGCTGTGTCAAGTCTTAGTAGCATCTATTCTGATGTAAATCGAAGGATTAGAGTCTTTTCACTCCACTTGGCTCATATTCGTTTTCTGAAGTCAAAACACATAATAACTAATTGGCACTGAGCGACAGTAAAATATTTTATATCAGTTGATCCTTGGGGCCAATGGTATATTTATAATTTCATCCTTTGAGCAATGAAGTCTTTATTAGTATCACAGGCGCAGTTATTCGTATATTACTAAGGTACCAGTGTTTCCTCAACATCTCTTTATCCATCTACACTTCAGATGAGGGATTCAATCTGGTATCTTATTGGTTAAAAGATTTAAGATTTGGATTTATTTGTCGCATTTTTGGTTTAAGCACATCGAAGTATCCATTTCACCGAGCATAGGAGGAGTTGAGATACTATTATACACATAAGCATCCGTCGTAAAACTTTAGTGTTAAAAATAGTAGTTTCCTTAAGCTTCCAGCTTTAACAAAGTTTTAGTGTGTAAAATCTATTTTACGCTGATAAACATAAAAAATAATGTTAGCTTAAGTATATTGTTTTAAATATGTATCTGAACTAAATGAGTATCATTTTGATGACAACTAGATAGAGCACTGCGGTCATGTACACGACGAAGTCGGAAGCGCTGTAGCACAACTACAAGATGTGTGATTTTTAAAGCTAAACCTCGGAAAATCACTTTCACCAGTCTGTACGTTAAGTTTCTGGAACACTATAGAAACAGTCTGAATACTTCTCGGTTGACAGGTTTGTGTAGGATATCTCTGACAATGACCTGGAAGAAAAACAATATATTCATTGCGATTTACGAGAAACATTATTTTTGCAAGAAATAACAATAGGGCATATATGCGTGCCATGTAACATTGCATATGACAGATCCGTTTGTTAATTTTTAACTCACATAAACAAAAATAATGTGATAATGAGTAATCATGGAATCTCATTATTTTATCTAATCTGAATATATTACTGGACGCGTATACAATTCCCACGCCACTGATGATGCTTAAAATGCAGGTTACTGGGTACGGCATATCACTAATTACATAATCACTAATACTACGAAATGCCTGCAAACAAAAAATACATACATACCAGTAAGCTGATATATTTTTCTCAGTGAATGAATGCAAGTCTGAATCTTAATCTTAATAGTAGTAATAATAATAGTAAAAAAATACTATAATCACAGATTTTATATTGAGAAGAGAAACTTCATAAATCTCAGGAATAGTTTGTTTGCTGTTAGAAGAGTAAAGTTTATTTGGCCATTAAAGTATAATAATCACATCACAAGCAAGTAACGCCCAAACGTTATCGTCAGTACGAGGCTTTTAATTTGTGAGTGAATCACATTCAACAGTGTTAGTAAAAGTGTATAACTAGTTTAGGTACTTTCTGCCCTTCCAAAATTAATAGTGCGGTGCAGTGACTTTCATCCTCTATACATCCATGATAAAATTTGAATTGATTTTATCGTTTTAGGTCAGAACTTCATAATTTGTTTTATAGGACGGCATCTCGTTTTGGTGGGAGAGCAGGCAAATCTGTATTGTATAAAATAAGTAGTATAACCTTGTACCCGGCTTTACGGTCAATGCTATACAAACACACACTACAGGAAATTGCAGTAGCACATCTATGGCTAACAAATAATGGCAATAAACGGTCGTAATATTGAAGTTTTATTACAATAATTTCAATATAAAAGGCTCGGGGTAAGGTGGAAAGACGGACGAAAAACATTTACGGGTTTAAAACATTATTCTGTAGGCTAATCCATGTAGAAACCTGAAGCCTTTTGAATGAACTGCACAGAAAAATTCACAGCATGCACAGAAAAGGCAATTACGTAAATTAATATAATTGATATGGTCATTATTTGACACGGCGCCCTCAAGAAAAATGACTATTAAAGCATTTCACTCACTTAAAGCTGGCTCGCACCGGTGCAGAATAGCGGCATTAGGAACCCAGAGAATACTTGTGGTTTCTAAATTTTTGTGCTCATCTAGCAAATAAACAAGTCTAGGTTTTGGGGTGCCACAATTCCAACTTCTTAACTGTTCTTGCTACAAAAAGAAATCAAATCAGTCATTGAGGATATCATCACTCGGACCTGTCAAGATAAATGGAGGGAACACTTCACCTATACAAGCACCACAACATCACACTTACTATGATATACGATAACTCCTGAGTCAATACTTCTGAAAAGATATATTTTATTGTAAACATGAGATAGTGAGATGGTGTGTAAACCTACGGGAACGCGATTAACTGACAATAGAAAAATGACACCTAAGGCTTATTGCAGAAGTTAACTTACCATAATCCGCACTTCTTCGGCATCGGAGCTTCTCCGTGACCGGATTATAGCAACTGACATTTGAAATATTAACATACACATTAAAATTCCGGCAGATAGTCTAACTCCTGTTGAATTCACTGCCATTTGGAAATTATCCGGCCACCCAATGTGAAAACGAACTCCCTATTACCACCATTCACAAAGTATTCAAACCACAACAGTTGAAAAACTAGTTCGTACAGAGCAGGTAGTCAGCGTGTATATACAGTCAACGTTTATGACAAAAATTAGATGCACGTAAGAACTTAATTAAAGCTTCAAGCATAAATTGTGTCCTCTCCTTGCGTATGTACAGATAACTATAGGAGGATTAATGATGATGTCCAACTCCGTCTGACAATGACAATGGCACTCAATTATTGAGAGGTCTCTCCAATAAGTTGTGGTGAGCGATTTTGGCTAATAGTATGTATGCTGGTGTGGATTTTTGGCACATTAAAAACTCGAAAGAACTAGTATGGTATAATACAGCTTTTTGATACGTTATGCAGTGGTATTCGGAAATTAGACAAATTTACTTGGCTAAATATACAGGCCACGAGTTTCACGCTACAACTAACTGACGGCAGTGGTGGAGATATTCCTTCAAGATTTAATCAAAGAATTTGATCTTCATGATAGAAAAAATCAACTTGCTTGGTCACTTTTAACTCTTAACAATCAAATATCTTCGTCGCTGGCGAGACTTATGCCTCAACATCCTCTTTAACAAAGAATAAAATATTTCATTACGTTTAATGCACCTTCCTTGAGGATAAGTATTTGAAATGGATTCTGGGATTATTGTGGTGCAGATGACAACCAGCTTGCGCCCAACACTTTTCCTTGGAACTCATTTACAAAACTAAAGATTGGAGCAATGAGCCAAAAGCCACTACGAAGCAGTGAGAAGTCAAGAAGACAGAAAAGACCCTGACAATCTCAATCTTGATTCTCGATTCGAGAATGAGACTACAAAAGCGGAAAATGCGTCCATTCATTCAGAATTAGCTGTAAATTCTGTATGCAGCCAAACGAGTAAATACTAAGCTACTTACTTTCGAGGCGACTCATCTGTTACAGCTCAAATTAGAAAAGCCGTAACGAAACTTTTGCTAGTGACTTTACACCATGTCTAACATTTATTAAAATGTAAACGATTGTGACATTTAATTTTATGGCTAGGATCAGTCGGCATTCTTGCAATTATTACAGTTTGCAGACTTCATCGTCAGTATAAAAAAACATTCCCTCATCAGCATAGAGAACTTAAAACAACTGCTGGATGTTGAGTCTGAAGAAGAAAAGATGTTTATATGATGAGTGAAGACATGTGTACCACATGGCTTCTTTCATTATACCATTGGGGGTTAAGTGACAATCGCAGTGTAGACTCGGACGTTTAAGGTGAACTAATTGGACATCTACCCAGTCCATGATGTTTTTAGGAACGACAACTTCCAGCTAAGCATGGTAAGTACCCAATTAGATATATGAACTATAATATAATTTTGTTTTATAGCACAAACGATTTATAACATAAAACGTACAAGGAGAAAGACCACAGTCGTACAGATAGCATTGTTATTCTGTCACAAAATTCCATAAGCTCACACATCCGTTCAGTTGAGGAAGTGCATT
Organism: Lipothrix lubbocki; assembly: GCA_034696945.1. Taxonomy (NCBI): domain Eukaryota; kingdom Metazoa; phylum Arthropoda; class Collembola; order Symphypleona; family Sminthuridae; genus Lipothrix; species Lipothrix lubbocki. Next base: position 12,729 of record JAQGAK010003880.1, read on the forward strand.
TGGGGTAACGTGCTAATAGAAAAGGTAGGAATACAGTATACTACAGGAATACTATACTACTAGGAATACAGTACTTAAGTATAACCATGACTTCTGTTTGTTTTTGGAGTACTTATTCATATATCCCATCTTGTTTCCAATTTAAGCTTTATTGCTAAGATTTATTTTCTCGTCTACTTGTAATGTAATGTTCACCAATGGTAAATAAAATCAGCCATTGACATAAAATCTTCAATGATAATTACAAGTGAATGCAAACTATACTTTTTACAGTAAGAGTATCCGCTTGCCTTCTGACTTTCATAATTAGTTTAATTAATGAGTGCCAAAAATTCTATACACTAGAGAAAAATGTTAAGTTTCGCACCAAATTGTAAAAATTTGCCATTTGAATAAGCAAATCCATATATGTAGCGGTTTGTCTGTAAGTACTTGTTCACTATACCACTGTACCTTCATTTCCAGAAACAAAAAAAAACACTTACAACACAACGCACAACACAACCTACATAAGAAAACTTGGCATTTATGAGTTCACCACGTTCACAGACATTTAAATATCGGATCTCCGAGTTTCCAACTCTTATGATTCCAAATAAATCCAATTGTCCTGTTGGGTGAAACTTTACGTATACTTATCTAAGAATTTGGCAATACGCTATAAATAGCGGAAAGCCTTAAGCCTGTCATAACACGTGGCGTATGGTAGATGCAACGTCTCAATGTCAATGCCGTGAAACCAGACCCACTCGTAATAGATACTATTACTATGTAATATAATATAACAAGCACAGTTTACCAGGAAATGTTAATTGAGAGTGGTTTTTCCATACCGGGATATATTTATTTTATATTAAATTCCAAGGCGGTTAATAATATGTGTAGGATAAGAATAATGTTAAGGATTATGTAATGTAAATACTCTGGGTTCCCTGCAAGGGACATTTAAATATAATT
>JAQGAK010003881.1:0-13684 GCA_034696945.1 Lipothrix lubbocki
GAACAAAAACAAAATAGCGCTTATGCAAATTAGCTGAAAAGTAAAATAGCACCTATGCTGGTTTAACCGACGATATGCTATATTTTTGTAATTTAAAGGTTTCGAGGGCTACTGTAATGACACTTTATGATGGCACTCTATAAAGCAACAAAATTTGACATCAAAAATAAGTGTTTCTATAAGATTCAAAATTATTACATGTAACTTCATTTCTACGGCATAAAAAAACTAAATATACGGCTGTTATAAGAAGTCTGCCCTTATAAAGAGGACCGCTATAGCGAGACTTTACTGCAAATTTTCTGTCAAGATGAAAATCCTGATGTTTTGAATTTTATTTTGGATGATTCAATCTACATATGATTGAATGGAGAAAATGGATGAAATGGAGAAAAAACGGTGAAAATTACCGACGAGAAATAAGAATCCTAACTACATTCCTTGTGACGAAAATCCAGAAATTCAAATTCGACGCCTTCTGTAGTTTATGGAAATTCCCAACTTTAATCCCCATAACCGGAATGGACCGCATTCTCATCCCCATGATTTGAGCATTGCCAAAATATTTGCTGGCTTGTATAACTTGATTCTTGAGCTTCTTCATCCCCATGGGGATCCTGTAGCCCTGCTCGCAAGAAATATTGAAAACAATGCAGGCATCTATTGCCAAGCCGGCGTAGGAAAATGCCATGATTGGGGCGCGGTGAATAAGAATGACGGAACAGGCGAGGCCCTGAATCCCAACAATAAACATGTAATTCCGCCATACAAAGAGCACATTTCGGAACTGGTTGAACGTTTGGATCCGGAGTTGGATTTTCCGGCAGCATGTGAACATGTTCTGGAGATGCTGAGTGGTCAGGCTGTGTTCCTTGGTTCTGCACAAAATTTTTGCATTAAATTTTAATTTGCGTTAATAAATTGCACAAAACGTTAATAATTTAAAAAATATGAAAAATGAATTAAATACAAAAATACAATTAAAAGTTATTGGACTAAATAAATAATTGAATATTTTAAAGATGGCAAATTTCTTAAATTAAATTATTACAATCCCGTTAGTTTTTTCAGCGCACTGCCCAACGTTGCGTTGCACTGGCCGAAAAATTGCATGTAAACGTAAATTATGAAGAGGCTCAGCCAGATCCCAATGAAAATTAATGTCGCATCAAAGACGATCAGGAGGAAAAGTACCCAAGGTGTTTTATATCCGGCTGGTAGGGATGTGTAAGGGTAGAACTGGGCTTCCGGATTCGAATAAATTGCAAGGATAAAGAAAAACGAGGGGACGAAGACTTGGCAAGGCATGACATAAATTAAAATGTCCTGCAGCGTCAGGGCCTTCCACGAAATTGTATCCGGATAAACGCAGTCTGCAGAATTTTGAATTAAATAATTATTCGAATTAGAAATTGTATTAAAAATTCAAATTAAAAAATTGTATTAAATATTCAAATTAAAAATTGTATTAAATAGTAAATTAAATAATAAACTAAATCAGTTTTAATATTTAAATCCGTTACTTTGACTTAAATAGGACATATCAGCATTATTTTTAAATTATTGAAATCATTGTCAACTTTATTGTGCAAAAATTACTTTTTGTTTCATGGATTTCTGTACATTTTAAAATTATAAAGTATTTTGACCTGAGTCGTCCATCAGTAATGAATTGTAGACCTGGCACGTCCCCCAAATATTCATTACAAAGGATTCGATGACGGTGTAAGTGATGGTGAGGATTGCGAAAAGCGTAATTATGATTGCTGGGAAGGATTCTAAATCAAAATAATCTTCAGGCCAAGCCGTCATTTGAATGAATTTCCACGCGGGATGAAGTGCTCGTATAAACAGAACCACAACAAGTGCATAAAAAGCTGTTATCCTGTAAGTTTTCCCTTGTGGTCGGATGAAATTCGTTTTTTTATCAACTTGGAATAGGCCAAAATTTAGGACGGAGCCAATGTAAAATAAATGGTAGTTATTTTTCAGATATTTTTGTGGTAACATGTTTTCGTTTTTTGTTAAAAATATTCTGTTTTTACAAATATATTTTATTAAATTTGTTTCCTCAACACCATTTAAAAATGTTTTTCTATCAGGGATTTTGTCTCCAACATTTTCTAGAGGAGAACCCGTGTGTCATCTGTGCAATCAAATTAGAGAATGTTGCTCACCTATCTTAATACTTCCATAATATTCTCAATTTCAATCAGGTCCAAATATCTTGAGTCTTTTATGAAGTTGGACATAATTATTACATTTTGCCGTTTCTCTATTCTGAAACTGCGTACTTGTAATTTATTGTAACCGACCTAATTAACTTGCCAATTTAATTGCCAATTTCACTTGGTGGAATTGTTTTTTTTTGAAAGATTTTAGTACACTTTTATGAGAAATTACTACATATAGTCGAGTTATTATTAAGATGTTTTGCCAAATTATGAGGAAGAAAAAATTGGCGAAACACACAACACGTGGCACACGTGACATCCATCAAAATTTGTGAAATGCAAATCAGTCATTTTTTGAAGTCTTTTTTATTTCGCAAATAATTATAGGAAATGAAGCTAAATAGTAACATTATCAGCATAATATTGCTAATATAGTTTGTGTCAATAAAGGTATATTTGCGAATATCACGTTGTTACTAATATCACGTTGCAAGCACAATGAGACATTCACGTGTCAATATTTATGTGTTATCATTAGTGTAACAATTAATCAAATATTAATACGGATTTCTATGCGTTACTTATTCGCAGTCATTTTAATGCATTTCTATGTATATGCCCCCATATATTGTATTTGTAATAAAGCTCGAAATGAAATATTGAAATCGCCTATCATAAAATACGCTAAAAATGTACTTCACAATTAGTATAAAATAAAGAAAATATAAAGTAAATTAATTAATTATAATCAACGGGTTGAAAATTTAAAAATATTTTAAATTTAATAATCGGAATAAGAACAGAATAGAAGAATAAGAATACACTAATTTTTACATAATTTTGTACGTTGATTGGCAAACTTTTTCTCTGCTCATTATTTATCAAAATTTAATTAATTACTCCCACCGTGAGCTCAAATATGTGTTGTATGCCAACCTACATATATGTATGATGAATGTATGGGATTATTGGAGCATGAAAAATCACGTGATTGTCAATGTGAAATTAGTTTTGCATCAATTCCTCTTAAAAATGATGAGCTAATTAGACGTGATCCTGTTCAGAATACAGGCTGCAAACGATGGGTAAAGGCTTGTAGATTAAGCGAATAAAGATCCGAATCAGAAATTTACATGCATGCAAATTCTCCCAAGAGCTAATTATTGCATTTTTTGTTGTGGATTATGTAAAATAAAGTTCCCATATAGGTACATACATAGGTATCTGCATATACGCTGCTGCTGAGTTTCCTTTGCCTTTTCCCTAATAAATGAATTTTAAATATCTACACACAGAAGTCTCACATGTGTGTATAAACTAGGTTATGCCCGCGAGGTCGGTGTTCATTGTTAATGTTCTGGTCATCTTTTCATCCATATTATATTCCTTTACAATTTTACGTACTCTAACAATAATTAAACATTAATTTAGCCGTAATTTAATTAAGAAGTTTCATTGAAATCACCAGAATGGCGGCAATATCTCTGGAGGAGAAAGAATTAATTTCACTGGTAACCACTTAATTTTTGTAGATTTATGAGTATAAAATTATGACATTAATTTTATATACATAACATTAATTATTTATACATAAGTTTTTATAATTTTAAAATATTTTATTGGTAATAAGTAATAATTATTATATTTAGAGCAGTAAGTATATATTACGAATAATCGTAAGTTTTTATAGTTCCGCAAGGAGCTGGATGACTTGAAGTTGTACGACAACTCAGATATGTTCCTTGTACGATGGATTCGAGGTTTGGATATAAAATAATAATTTTTTTAAATATTTATTTGGTAGGAATTAAAAATAATTTTTTAAAAATTTAATAACAGCGAGAGAAAATAATTTACCACAGGCGGAGGACATGCTACGAAAGGTAAAATTTAACATTTTTCGTCATTACTGTGTTATAGCCGTAAAGATTAAAATTACTGTTTGTAATTGAAAGCTTGGCAATAATGTAGAATTCATATAATTAACTGCTTACGTTAATAATATATATTTACATAATTTATTATTGGAATATATTCCAATAATTTCTACCTTCTCCTATTTAAAAATGATTAATAAATTAAACGTTGGTATATAAATAAGTTTAAGGACAATCCTAAACCAGAAGTATTTTTATTGATAATAAAACTATTGACATTGTAATTAAATGTAATAAAGCACCTGGATTGGTGGCACCAAAATGACATTGATGCCGTACATTTGTGGCCCAGGCCATCTTGGCTGACTAAATTCCCGTTACAAATCGTCGGACGGGATGCGGACAATTGCCCAGGTAAACTTTTTATTAAACGGAGGGCACAATAGTAATAATAATTGATTCTGCACAGGAAATTCAATCATAATTATTACAAAAGTACTATAAATCCCTTTAACGGGGTGATCTTTGTTAATAATTTTTTTTCAGTCGTAATGATTAAATCCGGACAATGGGACATGAAGTACGTTTACAACCAAAATTACAGAACGGATTTCATCATCTCAAGCTTCCAGCTCAATATGAGTCTAATGGATATGATGGACGGTTACGTTACTAGAGAAGGCGTTCCTGTCACACAGACTGTCCAGATCATGGATTTTGAAGGATTTTCATTGAGACAGCTAGCTTCTTTTGGTGGTAAAAGGTTTTTTATTTTCTTTAAAAAATCAAACTTAAAACTGACCTAGCTGAAAGCATAAATTCAAAATAATTTTTCGTGAAACAGGTTTACAAATAATGATGGATGTTGGTAACCTCACAGAAGCTAACTTCCCAGAAACTAAGAAATCTGTTTATGTTATTAATGGTAATTAAATAAGGTTACGGCTGTAAAATCAAATTATTTCAATTTGTGCTGTAAGCGTTAAATTATATTATTTGATCAAATTCAGAAAAAAAAATTCTTTACATCTGTAGCTTCAAGACTTTTTTCAGTGGCATACGAATTGTTCAAACCGATTATACCAGCAAAAACCCAAAAGTGTGTGACTGTGTTCGACTCGGACAAATCAAAATGGATGCCGGCCCTGCAAAAAGCAATTCCATTGGATATTCTCCCTGTGGAATATGGCGGTCGGAACGAGATTAATTTCGTAAGATTTTTAAAATCTGGAAAGTCTAGTGGCTCAACGGCATTATTAAGTAGCAGAAACATAAAATGAAATAAGTAATTAAGTATTTACAACTTTATTATATATACATAATGTGTTTGCAGGGTGAAAACATCGGGCCTTTTCCTAACTAGGATGCATGCGTTTGGAGAAAGTTTGTTTTGATAAACAATAACTGTTATTGATCTAATTTTCATACTCTCATTGTTAGTGATTGATTCATTACTGTTTATTACATAATTGGTAAATTTGTCTTCATCAGCCACATCCGTAAAATCTACGGATCTAATTGCAATACAGCGATAAATAAATTCGGCGTATGTACGTACATACATATGTTCTCTTAACAACATCATTACAAACTTTTTTAGAGTAAAATGAAACATAGCGATTGTTGCGTTGAAAGTCTTGAGATTCGAAATATTTTTATAACAATTCATTACAGACGTGTTTAAATTTGCGTTTGATTTCAGTGCTGCAACAATATAAGCAATATTTATTATAGTGGTGATCGTAATTTGTAGCAATCCTTGCCCTCAACAATTGTGTATTATCCAATTATACATTTATTTTATATTTTGCACGCACGTCGTTTTCGTGCTACTGCTAAATGTGGTTCGTCATGTTGCAAATCATCTGGTCAGGAGGCGCACAGGCGTTAATACCGAATGCGATATTAATAGTACCAAAGATCTTTGAAGGGGCTCCAGGGATTTGCGGATAGGGACTAAACAACTCGGCCGATTTACGTAATCATGGAATCAAATGAAAGGAAATTGAATTCTCTAGAGTGAACTCTTTTAGTGTGATACCCCTTGCGGGGTATTCTACAAGTTGAAGTCCCTAACTGAATAAGAAACTGTCAACTTACAGCACACTTCAAACTCACTTTTTACTTTGCGTACCATAGGTTTCATTTAGAGATTTATATCAGTGTGTCATTATAGTAATTCATGATGGAATTTATTTAAGGGTTACGCTGGCAGTGTTTTTAATGCGGCATGTAATACTTTTCACATATACAAAATTTCCTTTTATATATAATTAGGTCATGAAATTGTTACGCATGGGGATGACAATCGTAAAACACGACGTTATGCCATTACGGGGAACTTGATGGTATTATATACATGTACATGTGTATATAATTAAGGAAAATTATCAGCACGCATAAAATTTACGCCGACATATTAATTTCGAAAACAGATAAATTATTAGTCATTAAAAGATCATTTTATTAAATTTACTATAAGCAACCTAAAATACTAATAAACAACCCGTCTCAAATTACCTGCAGAAACCTATACCATGACTGAACATTTATGTATACGCGTTAAATGTCAAACAGACACCCGTTTGGCAAGCAGCGCTAGACTTTTCTAGGAAGTTGGGCGCGGGAAGTCTTGAATTTGAATCCATTTTAAAATTAAAATTAATTGAATTTGAATATTTTATTGTTGTTATATTAATTGTATATAAAATGTATCCATACAGTCAACCCTTCAAGTCATATACCGCCAAGGCTTTTATATGGGGACACTACACTTGCAGCGGTCCATACGAATGGAATTTCCAAACTCAAACATTTTCTTTAACACAATCTAAATGGAGGAAGTTTCTTTGGTATGTTGGGGTTGCCATGGTAATTGGGTTTATCATGCTGAGCGCTTGGCAATTTGTCCTGCATTTTGACCGCGTCGATACAAAATCCATTCGAAGGAAACCGATTATCGGGGTTGTCATGGCCGCTGAGTGCCTTATTGTGTCCATCCACTTCACATTCTGGTGGAGTGGGGAATATTTGCCAGCATATTATTCTTGTATTTTTAAACACCTGCAATGGTTTGAAGGTACACTTACACTTAATTTTTAAAACATATCGCTATTCACATAATTAAAGGAGTTGAGTTAAATAGATTAATTGTGTTATTCCTTGTCTTTTCAATTAAAATGTCTCCAATAGAAACGTATGGGGAGGAGGATCTTATAAGGGGACAACAAAAGTCATGGGTTTCCAGTCGCGTGAACGTCTTCACAGCATTGATTTACTACAATTTAGCTGCAATATCGCTTTTACCATGCTGGATGGTATTTTTTGATCCAACTATTCCCACACTATTCACTTCTCTAGCGACGGAGCCTCAAAACCTCCACTTATTTTTGTATATCCTTCAATTTTTGTATGCTTTATTTATCTGTCTCACAAATGCTGGCACTGTGTTCATGATACTCCTGCCGGCGTTTCCTATGATATTTGCTCTTGAAGATATCCTCAATCAATTAAGGTATAAGCGGATATCTTATAACATTACATTCATAACATTGGGTATAGGGGGATTACATTAAAAATACTTACAAAATATTGGTCTAATAAGTTTTTTGTATTATTTATTTTGTATTATTTTTTATATTCTACACCATTTATTTCTATACGATTTTAGCCCCGGTCATAAGGAATTTTCAACTAAAGAATTACTCCGAACTCAAACCCACTTTTTGCGTGCGTACCGTTTGCTCCAAGTATTGGTTAAGAATTGCATACCTTTTTATAGCGAGTGTATCCTCCCATTAAGCCAGTTCTCCCTGATGATTATTTCAATTGGGAGCATGTATGGGATGATGCACGTGCGCAGTTTCGAACTTATTCCTCTGGTTGGATTAGCTATAGCGTCTATGTACATCCTGAGAATCATTTTCCAACAGATAGGGAAGTACCACGTGCAGTCGCAAGAGATGCTGCGCTCTTGGCGGTTTCTATCCCGCGGACGTTTGTTTGATAAAACGCTCAAGTCTTTATCCACCGTGAAGATTCCTGTGGGTTCGTGGTACTACGCGGATCGGAAATTGGGCTTGACTATTTTTCAAATTATTTTTGAGAACACCATAAACCTTTTGATTGCTGGTTAAAATTTATTATTTTTATCGGTTATTCCCTCAGCAACGCCTGGTCACCAATAGTACCGAAACTAGATGATATTATAAAATAGAACGTAAAAATAAAAAATGTAACTTCAACAAATTTAGAAAAATATTCGAAATTTTAAAAAATCGATGTTAATGTTATATCCTTCATTCTTCCTCAAGCCCTGACGATGGTCACTGATTGTACATGAAAGCTGTGCAATAAAGAATTGTGTAGATAAAAAACCACGTATCCAATTATTAAACATGATCATGATTACTTAAAATTAAAAAAAACTCATCATAAATTATAAATAATTATTACAACAAATCTAGTCAAAGTACACAAACATAGAATACAAGTGTTAGATTATATTAATTAATTAACATATTTTAATAATTAATATATTAAAATGGAATTCCCCAATAGTCTAATAATTCATATAAATTCAGAATTCGTTTGCTCATACACAGACTGTTCTAGCCAATTAAATTCATCATCTAATCCATGCTTTAAGATTTATTGTTAAGATTTATTGATTAATTTGAAATCTCAACATATTTATGAAACTTATTTTCCAATGAAAATTATGTTGACAGAAAACGTTAATGTAATTTAACTAAATCAATATTTAGTTATTCCATCCTGAACCCAGACCATTTTTACGAAAAACCCCGGCATAAATGTAAGATTTTCAAAACTTTTTGGACTACTACAAGTATTAATAATTGAGATTGACGACATTATTATGTAGCAGAAGAATCAATTAATTATTTTTTAATTACACTGTTATTATTATGTTTGCAGGGTGAAAATATCCCTTGCCCTAACTATAGGGTGCTTACGATTGGAGAAAATGTGCTTGGAAATAAAATTTTTATTGATTTAATTTGGAAAGTTATACTTATAGTTCTAATAGTGATAATGATCATTTAAAATGTGACAAGCGGTTGAGTAATTACTAAATATAACTACTCATTAAATTTTTCTTCATCGCCCACACTGTAAATTCTACTGCGCTAATTACAAAATAGTGCTAAAATATTATGCGCATATATGTATTTAGTCGTAAAAATGTCATTAGCGGTTCATCATATTGGAGGTTACCATGCCAGGTGTTAGACAGGCGTAAATACCGAATGACATTAATAGGCCATTACTATACTATAGAAACTTCCAATTCATAATAATTAGTTCTTATTTAGCAACAGGGGAGAGTTTTGATTGCAAAAGTTTTACTGTCTCCAAAGTAGATAATTACGAGCTACAAATATTAATTATTAGTAGAATAACACATAAAATTGCCATTCAAAATTATTAGCACAATTAAATTTCACGATAAGGTTTCCTTATGTATGCCTTTGGTTGTCAGTTTGTAAAACACGCGGCAACGGGACAAACTTTACTTTTGTACCCTTCAAGAGTTTTAAAAATACAAACGGTTTTTTGGGTTATTTCAAAAAGTTTGATCCTTGCATTTTGGTTTGCAAAATGTATGAATACAGCCAACTTGTTAAATCATATGTTGCCAAGGGTTTTATTTGGGGACACTATACTTGTAGCGGTCCATTCGAATGGAATTTCCAAACACAAACGATTTATTTAACAAAGTCTAAATGGAGAAGGTTTCTTTGGTATGGTGGAATTGCCTTGGTGATTGCCTTTATCATGTTGTGCGCCTGGGAATTTGTCCAGCATTTTGACCGCGTCGATACAAAATCCATTCAAAGGAAACCGATTATAGGCGTTGTTCTCGTCGCAGAGTCTTTCATTCTTTGCATTCACATTACGCTCTGGTGGAATGGCGACTGCTTGCCTGCTTATATTTCTTGCATTTTGAAATACCTAAAATGGTTCGAAGGTACATGAATATAGTATTTATTGCATAAATGGATACATATAATTAAATTAAATAATTAAATTTTAAAGGTTTTTGCGTTGTTATACATTTTAATATTTATGATAATTTTTTTTATTTAAAAAATACCTCTACCACAGATTCGTACAGGGAGCCAACAGAAACGACGAACCATCAACGCAAGTCCAAATTTTCTACTCGCGTGGAGCTTTTTACAGCATTGATTTACTACTTTATTGCGGTAACCTCAGTTTTACCGTCTTGGATTGTATTTTTTGATCCAGGTGCTCCACCATTATTTACGGCTTTAGCTGTTGACCCATATAACCTGCACCCGAGTGTGTATATAATACAATTCCTGTACACCTTTACCGTCGGTTTGACAAATTCTGGCACGGTCTTCATGATTCTCTTGCCCATATTTCCTACGCTATTTGCTTTTGAAGAACATCTAACTGAATTGAGGTAACGCTTTGAATTAAAATGGCGATTTACGTATTTTAATTTATTTCTATATAATTTGGCTCACCTATAAACAAAATTTTAATAATACGGATTACCCTAATTCCAGCCTTAAAAATAAGAAATTTTCTACTAACAACATCCTTCGAACCGAATCGCACTTTTTGACTGCTTACTGTAGACTTCAAATATTGTTAAAGACTTTTATGCCGTTTTATTGCGAGCATCTTCTTCCCCTCGGCCAGTTCTCCATGATGATTGTAGCAATTGGGAGCATTTATGGAATGAATCGTATGCACAATTTTGAACTCCTTCCTCTTCTTGGATTAGCTACAATGTCTATCTACGGCCTGAGAATTGTTTTCCAACAGATAGGGAAATATTACACGCAGTCGCAGGAGGTTCTGCGTTCGTGGCAGTTTCTATCCCCATCCCGAAGCTGTTTGTTTAATAAAACTTTAAAGTCTTTTCCTATTCTAAAGATTTCTGTAGGTTCATACTACTTTGCGGATCCGAGTTTGGCCTTGAAAATTTTCAAAATTATTTTTGACAGCACTATCGACCTTCTCATCGCTGGTTAAATAACAACAAGGAATTAAATTGTTGATTTCATTAAATTGTTGTCGTATTTTTTACGAAATTTGAATTTTGAAACTGAAGTGCATTCTAGCGTTCTTATGGCAAATGATCCTAATGTACCAATTTCTATTCCTTCAACACTGAAATCGGTACTTTTTGATACTTCTCCGACGATATGTATATGTACGTTTTAGCATTAAACTCAATTTTGGATTACACTCTAACGGCATAACCTGAATAAATTCAAGTTAATTGTAAAATTGAATCTGATGAAATGTTGGTGCCCAAAATTCTCTTGTTTTAAAAAGTAGTAAAACAAAGTCAAGCAAATGTCGCCATAATTTCAAATACATACAATTATTTATTGTTAATGTCCACATTCACCAACTTCTGGTATAGGCGTTATACTGGCTGCTATATATTTATTGTAAGTATGACATTCCATGTACATATCTGCCAAAGGCATTAACAATAATATTATTATAGGCTGCATATTTAATTAGCCGTCAAAAATGTCGCATAAATGCACAACCTAACAATGGACAATTGTAAAAAATGTTGCTGGAAAATTATCACCTCTTGGCGATTAAACCGACAAGCTGAGCTTTGTACTTATGTACGTTCTCGAATCCGTCTTAACACATTATTCAACGTAATGAGTTAATGAGACACTTTACAGTTGCTGCAATGAAAATCCTGCAATTTATCACTTCCAATGTGCATATCTTACATGCAACTCGTTTTCAAGTTAGTCGTCATATTGGAAATTGCAATGTGGAGGACAGGCGTAAAAACCAAATGGCATTATGGATATTAATGGACCATAATTAAAACTGCCACTCTTAAAAAATGCATTAATTCTACGTATAATTATACCAAATAGCCATTATAATTATTACCAAATAACACTGGCAAACTTCCATTAGGACAGTTATCAGTAACTTCATAGTTTACCTGCAGAGGTTTTCCATGATATTTTAATTTTACCACGAATTTGTGAAAAACTGATAGACTGCATCTAAATTAAACCATTTAGGCACAAAAAAGATTTTTATTAACTTTGCATGTATTTAAACGGGGACGTAAAGGTCAAATTTAGTGGTTTTACTATGGCGGCAATTGCCGGAAAACGGTACGACCAATTTTCATGATTTTTGATGCAAATGAAAGATAAACCAATTATCGCGATATGCTACAAATAATATACTAATTTTAATTGTTTCTCAATCTCTCAAGGATTTTCAATAAACCTTGGAATTTGGACCTGATCCACAAAATTTTATACACTATGGCGTGTTTTGGACATTGGAATGGAACAAAACTAGGATAAGGGGAAAGAGAGCCTGTGGAAGCAATTGCCGACTTTAATAACTTTTTGATTTGGCACTGACTAATTTATTATGGAGTTGAAATCGACAGGCGAATGAACGGACACTTAAATGGATTGTAGGGCAATTATTATTTTATTCACGACCCTAAACCGTTGTTGGTAAACATAGTTTCAACCACATTTTCCATTGCCCAATTTAAAACAGTATAATTGCGACGCTATGGCGGAGCGACTTCTTTGTCAATGACTGTCGAAGGAAGCGTACAAATTGAAGCGAAGCATTGATTTCCCCTTTTAAATAGTTACATATATAAACTAATTTGTTACGTTTAAACTCATGTGTGAGCGTCATAAAATTTATAAACAAGTATTTTACACGCTGTAAAAGTCGAATAAAATGGCTATGATTCCAATATTTAAGAAGTAAGCTCCAGAAACTCAACGAGACCTTGTCAGGCAATCGTATAGCAGGTTTGGGTTTTACACAAAGATATATTTATTAAAACTGTCTCTTCAAAGTAGATTGTGTTGAATATCGACTAGTTGTAGTGGTTTGTGGTGCTGTCGGATTTTGAGAATAAGTGTAATTTAAATTGCTACCAGATGTTGCTGCGTATAACCGCAATCCATCATTTCTAAAGAGTACTTCTTTAAAAATTAATGTACTATATAGACATTCCTAAAGAAGTTTTTTGGATTAATTTTTTAAAATTAATTTTAAACTATTTTATTAAAAGAAACTTGAATAATAATTAAATGCTTTGTTATCCTCATTGAAATACACTTACAGAACAGTAACAACTGAGGAGCACTACAATTTTTGCAACAGGCAACAATTATCGGTAATGTTAACACAAATAAAAATCCATATTTGTTTCTGTCGAATAATGATAATTTTCAAAATCAAGCTTGTCACATTGTAATAATTACATCGGCGATAGACCTGCATCGTTTTAACTGAGTGACTGTAAATACAAATATCAAAATGAACATTTTTTCATGCATTGTGGTATTCGCCGCTATACAAAACCTCGTGTGCGCGTTACCCAATGTCAATATAACCGCACCAATTAACATCGCCTCAATGATCGAACATTTGTCGTGCCATGTATTCTTGGTGGATTATTCCTCGCAGGAATATTCTGCTTACCCTGTTGAAATTCAGATAATGATACTAGCAGAATACAAGGTGTCAACTCGTGAGGGGAAACCGGTTCTGTTAAAAGCAAAACATGCGGAACGAAATTGCTCCGCCATAATTTATATGGTTGGT
>JAQGAK010003882.1:0-13680 GCA_034696945.1 Lipothrix lubbocki
ATGCCCAAAATGCCGTGGCATTTTGGGCAGGCGAGATTCCCAAAATGCCTTGGCATTTTCAGATTGCCAACACTAATTATAAGCGGTGTGTAAACCCAACATTTATAATTTTACACTTTTCCGCTGTCAAAATTTAAATTGTAAAATTAGTATTTTAATTATTTATTTATATTTAATTATTATTTTTTTTAATATTACAATTTTATATTATTTGTTATTATTAACAGTATAATTCTTTAAAATTTCATCACTGTTTTAGCGCTTATTTAAAATTGTATGAAATAATTCAACCTAATTGGGTGAAAGAAGCGCAATTGTTTTTTAAAAGTTATTTTAAATTATGCTTAATAAATTTGAGCAAAAGATTTGCATATAAAATAAGTGAAAAAAAATTTAAAAAAAAAGGACTGACTTGTAAGCGAATCAATGTACTTGGTGCAGCTCATAAAGCTTCTGCACCAGTACACCCTGCCTTCACTGCGAATGCTTAAGCTCAGCGTGCACTGCTTTCCAAGCGAGAGTAGACATTCGGCAGCCTTGCGATTAAAATATCAACTTCGCTTTGAAGTGACTGTAGTGTAAGTGCAAGAAATAAAGTAATTTTAATACATTCGAGACATCCTTGGACTCGTTGTCGAATCAAATACCATCCTTTCTAGGGCGGTAAAAATGCTTAAAGTAATAAGAAAATTAAATATATTTTACTAATTCCTAATTTTCCTATTTTCCTTAACTACAAGATCAAAAACACTTCTCCTTCGATTCTACGTTAATTCAGAATTGACTATAAAAATTGTTCCATTAAATAATAAACTGTCGTTTAATTTACATTTTATTATTTCATTCATCAAAATGACATGCCTAGTTTGTAACCGAATTCTACAAACAATTATATCGTCGACAAATAATTTTTGTAAAAATACAAATAACGGGTTAACATTGCTAAATTTATGCAAGTATTTCAACATTCCCTTAATAAATATTGACAATCAAAAACTGAATTTTTCCGACCCAAATTTTGAATTTTGCTCCGAATGCACAAATGTTGTAGAGAAACTACGCGATCTGAATGAAAATCTTGAGGAGATCAAAATGGAAATAATCATAACTGAGAATTGTGTTAGGTCAAAAATTCAAAAAATTACACTATTACCAGGTGACGATAGCAAAAATGCGGAAGAAATTAAATTATTAAAGTCATGGAAACATTCAGATAAGAATGTGGAGATTATTCGTGATCTGATTGTTGGGCCGCGAATTCGTAAGAATTTTACAGTACCATTTACCATTATAATAATAATTTTGATTAATAATAAAATCTCAGTAATTTTATTTATTTAACAATTTATTGAACAGATTTAAAAAGAATATCTCGAGCAGTGATAAATGAAAGCTTAGCGCCTTTTTCAAACTCACCCCCAAATGATTTTATTGAACATTTCGAAGATAATTTTGTAAGCAATAACAGTTCCGCCTCTGATTCAGAAATCCAGGAAGATTCATTGACCGAAATGCCCGTTTTCTTGACCGTTGACAAAAAACCTCGAAAGAGAAAATACAAACAAAAGCGGAAGCGCAAAACATTTTACGGAAAATCTTTGGAAATTAATTTCGAAAACATTTGCAACATTCCCAAATCAACGGCCCCTACCATAAGCGCTAAAACTCGCCAAAAAGTTTTGGAAGAATTGTTTTCAGAAGGAATAGCAGTAGTACCAGCTTTTGAAGACAAGCCGCCGAAATCTGCAAACGATGAAGCTGATGAGGATTTCGAATCCGATTTAAATAAAAAAAGTCAAATAAAACGCAGCGGGCGTAGAAAAATTTGCTATAAAGTACAAGAGAAATCTGAGGAAACCGAAGAACCTTTAGTAAAGTCTGAACCAAATGATGATAATTCCGATCAAAGTTCAAGTTACTCAATGAGTTCGCCATCATCAGAAGATTTGGATGATGACAGAGACGAAGATTTTGTCCTGCCGGACGACGCAGTGGAGACTTTAGTTGAAGATAAAAGAGCTGATGCCAGGATACAGAGCACTATGAGATTCTTCGGTCGTCAAAAGAGTGGAATCGTTCCGAATACAATTCGAAATTACCGCAAAGTAGTCATGGAAGGGAAAGATCAGTACCGTTATGGAGAAGAATTTAGATTTACTGGGAATCCTGTGGATGGATTCAAATGCAGTCACTGCACTTCCGGCCACGTGTTTAAAAAGAAGACCCACATTTGGAATCATTTTGGGAAAGTTCACTTGCAAGGTAGTAATATTTGTCTGCTACTAAAAATGGCATAAATTTTTTTTAAAATTATTTGTATTATTTATTTTGCATTTTACAGTTTTAGGTCAATTCATATGCCCTGTGCGGCAAGATGTTGAAGTCAAAAAAAAGTTTGGAGTTTCACATGGAAACGCATGAAGAGGGGAACTCCGTCATTTGCGAAACTTGTGGAAAAAGTTTCGCAGGCAAGTTACATTTGCGGAGTCATTTTTATAATGAGCACAAACGCTTCGCCGAACTCCAAAGTCTTGTAGTATGCGAGTTTTGTGGGAAGTCCTACAAACTGAAACATTACAAAGATCATGTTAAATACATTCACAAGAAGGAACTTAAGTATTATTGCGAATTCTGTGGGAAAGGTAATTACTTGCTACTTACTTATAGAGTTTGCTAGAATATTTAAAATTTCATTTGCGATTTTGCCGTAAGACCAATAATTTATCGAGTTTATTACAAAATTTACAAAAAACGTTTTAAAACTTGACAAATCGCTTTCAATTTTTTACAGCATTTGTCAAAAAAGGTGCCTTAACTGCCCATCTCGTCATGCACTCAACCGACAGACCTTACAGCTGTGACAAATGCGGCCATAAATTCAAAGAAAAAAGGACTTTGAAGGAACACATGCAGAGCCACAGCGAAAATAGTGCTAAAAGCAATAACCCAGATTTACAATGTAAATACTGCGGGGTGCAGTACACCACCCAACATACTTTATCTCGTCATCTCAAGCAAATTCACAATATCGATGGCAAAGTATTAACTTTGAAAAAGAAGTCGAAGAAGGCAAGGGTAGCGGAAACAGTTACTTCAAGCCCTGATTTAGCAACCAGTAGCACTAATGTGCAGAGCATTTCTGGGCCAAGCAGTAATGCGATTGGTGAAAATCTTAGTACTGTGGATACTATTGAACCAATGGGAACACATTTTCTAACCGGAAATATCGATTCTTCCGTTGCCACCGCTGATGGCGTTGAGGGCTTCGCAAGCCTCCCGACCAACGTTTTTCCAGATGCATTCCAAACATAGGACGAGTCATAATCATAAATCATAAGCAGTGGTGTAACTTGTTTTGTTTCTTGTTTTGTTTTAAAAAACAAAACCAAACTGATTTTGTTTCGGTCCAACAACAAAACAAAACTATTTGTTTAAAAAATTAAAATTCAAAAATTCCCGCAAATTTTATTTTTCTGTTTTTAGCAATTTTAAATGTTGGGCACGTTGAAGTAGGCAGGCATAAAGTCGAATACTTGTTGATTAGTATGTGATATACCTCATCTTTTTTTTAAACCGGTATTTTTAGAAATTGTATTGATTTGTTTTCGAATTGTATTGTTTTGTGTTGTTCAACAAAACAATTCCCAAATTTTGTTTTGTCGAACCAAATTGCAAACAAAACAAAATCCCTCAGAATTACAACACTAATCATAACTAATATAAATATACATGACTTTGAAATTATGTGATCGAAGTTTATAAGCTCAACTATTAAAATAGTTTTTAAAGTTAACGCGATATTTTTTAAGTAGCATACATAGTTGCAGTAAACCTGGATTTTTGTTTTTATTTTTTTTAAATAATTTTAGTTTGTTATTATATGAATTTCTTATAACAAATGTTGTAAACCTCAAAAAATAGTAAATATAAAGAAATGTTGAAAAATTCTAAACGTAAAGAAATGTTTGTTATACTTTAAGTGCAAGAAATAAAGTTTTTTTTATTACATTCGAGACATCCTTGGACTTCTTGTCGAATCAAATAACATCCTTTCTAGGGCGGTAAAAATGCTTAAAGTAATAAGAAAATTAAATATATTTTACATTTTACTAATTTTCCTATTTTCCTTAACTAAGATCAAAAACGCTTCTCCTTCGATTCTGCCTTAATTCAGAACTGACTATAAAAATTGTTCCAATAAATAATAAACTGTCGTTTAATTTACACTTTATTATTCATCAAAATGACATGCCTAGTTTGCAACCAAATTCTACACACAATTAAATCTTCGACAAATTATTTTTGTACAAATACAAATAACGAGTTAACATTGCTAAATTTATGCAAGTATTTCAACATTCCATTAATAAATATTGACAATCAAAAACTGAATTTTTCCGATCCAAATTTTGAATTTTGCTCCGAATGCACAAAATTTGTGGAGAAACTACATGAGCTAAATGAAAATCTGGAGGAGATTAAAATGGAAATAATCATCACGAAAAATTGTCTTCGGTCAAAAATTCGAGAAATTACACCATTTCCAGGTTACAATAGCAAAAATGAGGAAGAAATGAAATTATTAAAGTCATGGAAACATTCAGATAAAAATGTGGAGATTATTCGTGATCTGATTGTTGGGCCGCGAATTCGTAAGAATTTTACCATACCATTATAATAATAATTTTGATTAAATCTCAGTAATTTTATTTATTTAACAATTTATTGAACAGATTTAAAAAGAATATCTCCAGCAGTGATAAATGCAAGCTCAGCGCCTTTTCCAAACTCACCCACCAATGATTTTATTGAACATTTCGAAGATGATTTTGTAATCAATAACAGTTCCGCTTCTGATTCAGAAATCCAGGAAGATTCATTGACAGAAATTCCCGTTTTCTTGACCGGTGACAAAAAACCTCAAAAGCGAAAATACAAACAAAAGCGGAAGCGCAAAACGTTTGTCGGAAAACCTGTAGAAATTGAATCTAAAAACATTTGCAACATTCTCAAATCAACGGCCCCGACCATAAGCGCCGATACTCGCCAAAAGGTTCTAGAGGAATTGTTTCCGGAAGGAATAACAGCAGTACCAGCTTTTGAAGACAAGCCTCCGGAATCTGAAAATGATGAAGATTTAGAATCCGATTTAAATGAAAAAAGCCGACCAAAACGCAGTAGTCGCAGAAAATTTTGCTATAAAGTACAAAAGAAAAATAAGAAAATCGAAGAAACTGCTGTAAAATCTGAACCAAATGATGATAATTCTGATCAAAGTTCAAGTTACTTAATGATTTCTTCATCATCAGAAGATTTTGATGACGACAGAGATGAAGATTTTGTCCTGCCGGACGACGCTGTAGAGACTTTAGTTGAAGATAAAAGAGTTGATGCCAGAATACAGAGCAGTATGAGAGCATTAGGTCGTCGAAAGAGTGGAGTCGTTCCGAATAAAATCCAAAACCGTCCCAAAATATTCATGGAAGGGAAAGATCAGTACCGTTATGGAGAGGATTTTAGATTTACTGGGAATCCTGTGGATGGATTCAAGTGCAATCACTGCACTTCCGGCCGCGTTTTTAAAAAAAAGAGCCACATTTGCATTCATTTTGGAAAAGTTCACTTGCAAGGTAGTAACATTTGTGTGCTACTAAAAAAAGCTAAAAAATGGTTTGAAAATTAATTTTTTAAAAATTATGTATTATTTAAGTAAGTAAATATTTACTTTGCATTTTGCAGTTCTAGGCCAATTTGGGTGTCCCACGTGCGGCAAGATGTTGAAGTCAAGAAAAAGTTTGGAGTGTCACATGGAAGGGCATGAAGCGGGCAACGCCGTCATTTGTGAAACTTGTGGGAAGAGTTTCGCAGGCAAGTTACATTTGCGGAAACATTTTTATAATGAACACAACCGCTTCACCGAGCTTCACAGTCTTGTAATATGCGAGTTTTGTGGGAAGTCCTACAAACAGAAAAATTACAACACACATATTAAATTCGTTCACTTTAAGAAACTTAAGTTTTACTGCGAATTTTGTGGGGCAGGTAATGGCTTCGAATTTTTTTATATAGAAATAAGAATATTCGCGATCTTATAAAAATTGCGATTTGCGACTTGTATATGTTACTGTCATTTAATGTGCAAAATGGAAACCATTAATTTAAAGAAATTATTACAAACTTAAATTTTAAAAAACTTCTGTAAAGCTGAATCAAAAAATAAATAGAAAATCGTTTTGAATTTGTTACAGCATTTGTCAGAAACAGTGCATTGACTTCCCATCTCGTCATGCATTCGACCGACAGACCATTCAGCTGCGACAAATGTGGTCAGCAATTCAAACGAAAAAAAGATTTGAAGGGACACATGGAGCGACACATGGAAAGTAGTGCTAAAAGCAATAACCCAGATCTACAATGTAAATTCTGCGGGGTGCAGTACACCACCCAACATACTTTATCTCGTCATCTCAAGCACATGCACAATATCGATGGCAAAACATTAACTGCTGCGAAGAGGACGAAGTCAAAGGCAAGGATAAAAACTGAGACGGTGACTTCTGACCCCGATTCAGTAACCAGCACTAATGCCAATGACAAGGCGAAGAACAATTCTGGACCAAGCAGTAATGCGATCGGTGAAAACCTCAGTCCTGGGGGTGCTATTGAACCAATCGTAACAGATTTTCTAAATGAAACTATCGATTCTTCCGCAGCCACCGCTGATAGCGCTGCGGGCTTACCAAATCTTCAGACTGCCATATTTCCAGAGGAATTCTAACTATTCGAATACGACGAGTCATGATCATAACTAATACAAAAAATAACTTGGAAATAATTTGATTGAATTCAAGCGCAACTATAATAGTAGCTTTCAAAATTACCGCGATATTTTTCGTTGTAGTAATCCTGGCATTTTGTTTTAATTTTTTTTTAATTAAAAAAAATTAATTTTAATTTGAAATTAATGTATGTATTCTTTATAATAAATGTTGTAAACCCTAAAAAATGTAAAGAATTATTGTTGAAAAATTCTAAAAGTAAAGAAATGTTATAAAACGTAATAAATAAAGCTTTTATTATATAATTTCTAGACATCCTTGGAATCGTTCTCGAATTAAACGAACATATTTTCTAGGGCGGCAACAATGCTTGAAGTAATAAGAAAACAGAAAATATTTTCCTAATTTTCCGTTCCTAGTTCCTGCAAAATTAACCAACGATTTTCCTTCGATTTTACGTTATTTCTGAACTGAATTTTAAAAATTGTTCCAATAAATAATAAACTGCCGTTTAATTTACACTTCATTAATTAATCCATCACAATGACATGCGTAATTTGCAACAAAATTATACAAACAGAAATAGACTCTTCGGCAAACAATTTTTATAAAACAAATGAGTTCACTTTGAAAAGTTTATTCCAATTTTTCAACATTCCCTTCATAAATATAGGCAATGAAAAATTTAATTTTGCGGGCCCGAATTTTGAATTTTGCTCCGACTGCACAAATTTTGTAGAGAGACTGCGTGAGCTGAATGAGAATCTGGAGGAGATTAAAATGGAAATAATCCTAACTAAAAATTGTATTCGGTCGAAAATTCAAAAAATTCAAACATTACCCGTTTATAATTGCGAAAATGAGGAAGAAATGAAATTATTAAAGGCATGGAAACATTCAGATAGAAACGTGGAGATTATTCGTGATCTGATTGTTGGGCCTCGAATTTGTAAGAATTTTACAATACAAGTGAATATTTATTTTGATTAAATCAAAGTAATTTTATTTTATTTATTTAACAGATTTAAAAAGAATATCTCCAGCAGTGATAAACGAAAGCTCAAAGCCTTTTCCAAGCTCTTCCAACAAGGATTTTGTTGAACATTTCGAAGATGATTTTGTAAACGACTGCTCCGTTTCTGATCCAGAAATCCAAGGAGATTCATTAACAGAAATACCCGCAATCTTGACCGTTGACAAAAAACCTCAAAAGAGAAAATACAGACAAAGGTGGAAGCGAAAAACTGATGCAATTTTTTACAAATCAACGTCTCCGATCATAAGCGCCGATACTCGCGAAAAAGTTCTGGAAGAATTTTTTGCGAAAGGAATGACAGCAGCACCCGCTTTTGAAGATAAGTCTTTGAAATCTGAAAATGATGAAGCTAACGAGGATGTAGAATCCGATTTAACTGAAAAAAACAGATTTCCAAAACGCAGTAGTCGTGGGAAAATTTCGTATGAAGTAAAAAAAGAGTCCAAGGAAGCCGAAGAAACTGCTGTAAAACCTGAACCAGATGATAATAATTCCGACCAAAGTTCAAGTTACTCATTGAGTTCGTCATCTGAAGAAGATTATGATGACGCTAGTGACGAAGATTTTATCCTGCCGGACGACGCAATGGAGACTTTAGTTGAAGATAAAAGAGCTGACGCCAGGATAAAGGGCACTTTGAGGTACTTTGGACGTCAAAGGGAAGGAATTGTCCCCAATAAAGTTTCGAATACAATTCGAAATTACCGCAAAGGAGTCATGGAAGGCAAAGATCAGTATCGTTATGGAGAGAATTTGAGGTTTACGGGGAACTCTGTGGTTGGATTCAAATGCAGCCAGTGCACTTCCGGCCACGTTTTTAAAAATAAGCCCCATTTATATACGCATCTTACGAGAGTTCATTTACAAAGTAAATTTTTTGTAATACTGATTTGTTACAAATTTTTTTTAAATGATCCTTAAAATCTCATATTTTGTGTAACTGCGTATTTTCCAGCTCCATGCCAATATGACTGTCCCACGTGCGGGAAAATTTTGAACTCCAAAGTGAGTTACAATTATCACATGGAAACGCATAAGGAGGGAACCTCCGTCATTTGCGAAACTTGTGGGAAAAGTTTCTCAGGCAAAAGACAGTTGCGGGCTCATTGTTACAGAGAGCATACGGAAGAACTTCAAAAAGATGTCATATGCGAATATTGTGGGAAGTCTTACAAACAGAAATATTACAGTCACCACGTCAGATACGTTCACTTTAAAGTACACAACAAATTTAGGTATTTCTGTGAAGTGTGTGGTAAAGGTAATTCCTTTAAATTTTTTATTTTAAATGATTTGATATTTGGTACTCGTTTTTTTAAATGCATAACATTGATTAGCGCCTTTTTATATCTATAAATTGAACTTTTTTTAAGAATTTTAAGTTCAACTTTTTGAAATTTTTGATTTTTTTTTTAAAAATCCTTTGAAAATATAATTTTAGAAAAATTGTGAAGTCTCCTCTTTATGAATGATTGACAGGATTTGTCTTCAAGGAAACCTTAACTACCCATCTTTCAGTCCACTCAACCGACAGACCTGTCATCTGCGACACATGTGGTCAGGCATTTAAAACAAAACGGGGTTTGAAGAAACACAATCGGCTAATGCACAGCGAAAAACGTGCTATTATAAACCACAACCCCGATTTGAAATGTAAAATCTGCGGGATGCAGGCCGTCAAACGAAATCATTTAAATCGTCATCTGAAGCTAATTCATAATATCGATGTCAAACAATTAGCTGCGGAGAAGAAGTCGAAGGAACATGCCGAAAGCATATTAAAACGCGTTCACTCACAGGAACTTAAGTATTCCTGCACATTGTGTGTAGCAGGTAATTTCTTTAGATTTTTTACCTAACAATAAGACGATTCACGAAGGCGTAAATCTAAACGTGACTTACAAAAAATAAATAAAAACTGAATGTGAATTTTTTACAGCATTTGTCAATAGGGCTGGCTTAAGGGCCCATCTTGTCCGGCACTCAACCGACAGACCTTTCAGCTGCGACAAATGTGGTCAGCAATTCAAGAGGAAACCCGGTTTGACAGAGCACATGCGGCGACACATGGAAAGTAGTGCTAAGAGCGATAACCCCGATTTACAATGTAAATACTGCGGGGTGCAGTACACCGTCCTAATTGCTTTATCTCGTCACCTCAAGCGCGTTCACAATATCGAGGGGAAAACATTAGCTGGGAAGAAGAAGGCGAAGGCGGGAGTAACGGAAACAATGACTTCTGGCCCCGATTTAGTAACCACCACTAATGTGCTGAGCCTTCCGGGGCCAAGCAGTAATGCGATTGGTGGAAGTCTCAGTACGGTCGGAACTACAGAACCAATCGGAACAGATTTTACAAATGAATTGTTGGAATCTTCAGCCGCCACTGCAGATGGCCCCGATGGTTTCCCTAATTTCTGGTCCGCAGTTTTACCTACTAATGAGTGGCAACCGGTAGAATAAGAAAAGAACGAATTCAAATTAATTCATGATCTGGTGGGAAATTTCATCAAAAAATCTCAAAGAATCTAGAATAGTTTTCAGTCAATATATTTTTTTTTATATTGTTCCTGCTCCTGAAGTTTTGTAGTTCTCTAACAATTTATTACTGCTTTCAAAATACTTTACGTGCAAATATCAATAATTAAGTTAAATAATGTCAAAAAATACTTTACATGTTACTTACGAATAGAAATTCAAAGTGCGGGAACAAATTTTCGTGTTTTGCACGTGGATTTATCGTCTTTACCAACTCAAAACTGTTTTGGAGGACTATTTTCACAATTAATTGTTAATTACGTGTAAATTATATTACTAGCTAATTGATTACAATAATTTAAAAATTATCAGCGCAGGTTTCGATGTCATTGATGATAGAAAACTTTCCATAATTTTTAGGCCTCAATTTCGTTGATTAACCCAAAAAGTATATTATTATTTCTGTATTATTCCCAAAAATTTGTCGATCAATTAGATTTTTGCATGATCTCAAAAAAAGTAACCTAAATCTAGCGACTTCTTTAAACAATCTCATATTGTAATTGTAAAGTAGTATTGTAAAGTTTGTACCCAATAAAATTTGAGCAGGAAAACATTTTTTTTGCTAATAACTCGTAAAAAATTAAATTTTTACAAATAAATCCCACTTCTGTTTTATTTAAATTCATCCAAACTTGGACGGTCATAATTATTCATAATACGTCGATTTCGATTTCGTTAAATAAAGTCTCCCGAGGCCCGAGGGAAGTCGGTCGGAACGGAAGTCGGGCAATATCGCGTCATTTCAGCTAAATTAGAAAAATTTAGACATTCTTGAATTGATTCTCGAATAAAAATTGAATATTTTCCAAAGCGGTAACTACTCCTAAAACTAGAAAATACAAATAAAAAACATTTCCTTGGTTTTCCTTTTGTAGGGCAAAAAGAGCTTCTCCTTCAATTTTACGATCCTTCTGAATTTAAAATCAAATGTTCCATTAAATACGACATATTCGTTTAACGTGCAATTTAATAAGGAAATTCATCTATCGCAATGACATGCCTAATTTGTAATAAAATTCTACAAACAGTAATTGAATCTTCGGCAAATTATTTTTATAAACAATATTTATCTACAAACAACGAGTTAACATTGCATAACTTATGCCAGTATTTCAACATTCCATTTCCAATAATAAATGTTGACAATCAAAAATTAAATTTTGCCGACCGAAGTTTTGAATTTTGCTCCGAATGCGCACATTTTGTAGAGAAACTACGAGAATTGAATGAGAATCTGGAGGAAATTCAAAAGGAAATAATCCTAACTGAGAATTGTATTCGGTCAAAAATTCAAAAAATTCCAGCATTACCAGATTATGATTGGGAAAATGAGGAAGAAATGAAATTATTAAAGTCATGGAAACATTCAGATAAAAATGTGGAGATTATTCGTGATCTGATTGTTGGTGGGCCTTGGATTCGTAAGAATTATTAATAATAGAAATTAATAATTATTCTTAATTTTGACTAAAATCAAATAATTTTATTTTTGTTAAACAGATGTAAAAAGAATATCTCTAGCAGTGATAAGCGAAAGCTCAACGCCTTTTCCAAGCGCATCTAACCATGATTTCGAACATTTTGAAGATGATTTCACAAGCAACAATCCCCCTTCCGAACCCGAAGATTCATTAACAGAAATACCCGCAATTTCGACGGCCGTCAAAAAAATTCAACTGAAAAAATCCAAAAAAAAGTATAGACACAAAGCATATTCGAAAAAATTATTGAAACCAAGGACCCTGATCATAAGTACAGTTGCTAGGGAAAAAGTTCTGCAAGAATTTTTTCCGAAGGAAATAATAACAGCAACAGCTTCTGAAGACGTGCCTACAGAATTTAATAATGATGAAGCTGACCTGGATTTAGATTCCGATTTAATTCAACAAAGCCGACCAAAACGCAGTAATCGTAGTAAAATTTCGTCTACAGAACAGAAAAAATCCAAGGAAACCGAAGAAACTGCTTTAAATCCGGAACCAGATGGAGATAATTTTGATCAAAGTTCAAGTTTCTCAATGAGTTCGTCATCAGAAGAAGAATTGGATGACGACAGTGATGAAGATTTTATCCAGCCAGACGACACCGTGGAGACTTTAGTTGAGGACAAAATTGCTATGATAGCCTTAGGTCATCGCGTGGGTCCCGAAAAGGTAAGTAACGGTGGAGGGCGAAGATCAATATCGTTATGGAGAGAATATGAGATTTACTGGAAACGCTAATGATGGATTCAAATGCAGTCAATGCCCTTCCGACCACGTGTTTAGGACGAGGGCACGCCTTTACGGTCATTTCAAAACAGTTCACTTGCGAGGTAATTTTTTTAAACTGATAAATTGCATAAGAATTGTTCAAAAAATAGTTAAAATTTTTTAAACAATAATGAAAATTGTATTTAAAAAGAATGAAAATTGTATTTAAAAAGAATGAAAATTGTATTTAAAAAGAATGAAAATTGTATTTTAAAAAGAATGAAAATTGTATTTAAAAAGAATGAAAATTGTAGTAAAAAAGTAATGAAAATTGTATTAAAAAATAATGAAAATTGTATTAAAAAAATAATGAAAATTGTGTTAAAAAAATAATGAAAATTTTAATTTTGCAGTTCCAGGTCAGTATGAATGTCCAAAATGCGGGAAGGTTTTTGACGCACGAAAGAGTTACATTTATCACGTCGAAACGCATAGGGAAGGGAACCCCGTCATTTGCGAAATATGTGGGAAAAGTTTCGCAGGTGAGAAACAATTGCGCGCTCATGTTTATAGAGAACATGGTACGGAACGCCAAGAAGAAGATGTAATATGCGAGATTTGCGGAAAGAGCAATTATTACTGTGAAGTTTGTGGTAAAGGTATATGTAATTCCCTTATCAAATTTGATTAATTCTAATTAACGGTTTTAGAAATATTTCTTAAAATTTGTTATCAAAATTCTTTAGTTTTGAAACTAAATTCAGTCAAAAATACGATTTAATTTAAAGCGTTTAATTTCAATTTTGTACATTTTGAATTAATTTTGAAGATATTAGTTAAGCAATTAAAATATTTGGAAATTTATATTTAAAAAAAAAACACCTCGATGAAGATTTAATTTATGACAAAACTTTTAACGTCGTTGCAAATTATTTCCAGGTTTTCTCACCAGGAATCTTTTAAATGTCCATCTCACCGCGCACTCCACCGACAAACCATTCACCTGTGATAAATGCGGTCAGCAAGTCGAAACCAAAAGGGGGCTGAAGAAACACATCGTCGGTTAAACCAGCATAGGTGCTAATTTATTTTTCAGCTACTTTGCATAAGCGCTATTTTATATTTGTTCACT